>JAAGEH010000367.1:466881-477235 GCA_011751065.1 Lasiurus cinereus
TGTGTGTGTGTGTATATATATATATATATATATATATATATATATATATATATATATATATAATGTTAACACACACTGGTACACATTTGAAAATTACATACAAGAAGGAAAACATATAGATGTGGATGGTGGTAAGAATTTCATAAGCAGCCCAAACCGGTTTGGCTCAGTGGATAGAGCATCGGCCTCTGGACTGAAGGGCCCCAGGTTCGATTCCAGTCAAGGGCATGTACCTTGGTTGTGTGCACATCCCCAGTCTGGGGGGTGCAGGAGGCAGCTGATCAGTGTTTCTCTCTCATCGATGTTTCTAGCTTTCTATCTCTCTCCCTTTCTGTAAAAAATCAATAAAATATATTTTAAAAAATAATAAAAAAAGAATTTCATAAGCATATAGGCATATATGAGAGAAATGTCATTTTCATTACTTTTGTGTAAATAAACTTTACTTCTTTCTTGAGTCCCATTCTCCCTACAGCAGGAATGTAACCTAGTGAGTCCCAGGCAAAAGCAGTCACCTCAGATTTCCTCCCCAGTGAATGCAGATCTCTGTGCTGTCAGCTCAGAACCTTCCTTTCTCACTCACTGCTCCCCCATCTCGCCAAAGGATGGGTCTAAGCTGCCCTGAGGCTGGGGTACAGGCTGTGGCAGGGCTAGAAAGGAGGTCCTGGCCAGCTGTCCTGTGCTAGTGTCTGGTGGACATTCATAAGACCACTCATGTTCCCTTGGCCCAGTGCTCTCAATCCTTCATCTCATTTGCAGATCCCTTCACAGGCTGCTGCCTCCTCACCTCGTCCCTCACTTTGCTTTAATGAACCCGACTATAACAGGCATTTAGTGCTTGCTCGGCAGGAGGGCCCTGAGTGCTTTATGGTAACAACCTCATGTCATCCCACAGCCACCCGGTCAGATAGATAGTATTACCCCTCTGTTACACAAAGGGAGACGGAACCTCGAGAACTTAGGCATCTCCCCCAAATCACACAACTGGGAAGATGCAGAACCAGTGTCCACCCCCCCCACCAAGCAGGAGGGCTCAAAGTTCACACTCTAAGCAGGCCAACATGCCACCATCTCCATGTGCCCCTGGTCAGACACACACACACCACTTCAGGTCCCACCTTGTCTTTTAGGCTGTAGTGTGGGAGTGAATGTTCTCAGATCAGGCCCATGGGGATGGTCTTACCCATTCACCCATTCTTACCCTGTTCAACCAACCAGCACGGAGCACCCACTTCCTGCCAGAGGTGTGCCAGTTGCCGTGGCACAGAGCAACATCAGGCATGGACCTTGCCACCCAGGAGTCCAAACCTCCACTGAGGGAGCCAGACCTGGAGACAAATGAGATTCCCCTGCTAAACCAGGCAGCCGAGCAGCGCACCTCCTTCGCAGGGCTGGTGTAGAGATGAGATTAGATAACGGGGGATACCATGCCTGCACGTAGCATTGGATAAATGTCAGCTATTAACAGTATTTTAAAATGTCACCACCCCACGACCCAGAGCAAAGGAAAAGGGCCATGCTTCCCTGAACAGGCTCCATTGAGAAGTAACAAAGGGAGGGCTTCTCAGGTGCTGGCCACTGAGAGCAGATCCAAGGGCGGCAATACCCAGGCTCACCAACACCATGATGGGAACCAGGCACAGATGGCCCCCACCCATGATCTTTCCCAGCAATGCCACTGTCACTCATGGGTTCCTCCTTAAGACCCCTGTGAAATGCAAATGTTCTCCAGAAGGTGACACATCAAGACATGGAAAGACCATGATCTTGCCATGTGTAGCATCTTTCCTATTCTCCCGCTGAGACACTAAAGGAAGAGGGAATCCAGTATCCTGGCTCCTGGTCCAATCCCAGAATCTCTACCCCAGGCTCACGCATTCTTCCCTCCTTCATGTCATCCACAAATATCCAGAGAAATTATGAACATAAATCTGCTGTGGAATTTGCCCTTTTATGGTCTCAAGGTCAGGGGAATTGAAGAAGCATTTGGCCCCCTCCCACGGTGCTCTGTCACTTCTACCTTGTGTCCTAGGATGCCGAGGGTTCACGGAAGGGAGAGGCCACCCCCGCAAACATGGTCACAGACACAGTCTGACTAGGGAAGCAGCAGGAATCAAGGACAGACTGGAGCGAGGAAGGAAAGGTGGGGAACCCAGGGGGAGAACAGAGAACCAAGCATGCGGTGCAAAACCGTTGTCCCATCAAACATTCAAGCAACAACAGGACCAGAATTGGAGAGCTGGGCTTAAAAGAGATGCTCTGCCCAGGATGGAACTTTCAAGGGCAGCGGGTGGATGCTGGAGACTGAGACCTCCCTCACCTTCCTGGCCTCATGTGTCTACATGTGTCTACAAATGGCACTGCTGGTCCAGACAGGGGCCTGAGAGGCCCAAGTCCCTCACTTTCCCCAAGACCATCAGGTCAGCTAGTATGCATGGCTCTCATTCCCCCTTCACCCCCTGCCAGCTCCTACAGACACCCCGCCCTGGCACCTAGATCCTTCCTGAGTGCCCTGGCTGGAATTACACCTCATCTGCATACACCTGTGCTGATCCCCCTCCACCTCTGTAGATGGAGTTGACTCCTGCGGGTGCTGGGACACAGAAAGTGTGGACAGAGGTTGTGGATAGGAGAACCTAGGGCACACCCCATGCTGTTGAGGTAAGAATGGGACTCTGGAACTGGCCTGCCTGGGTTCCAATCCAGCTCTGCACATAGAGCTGAGTCACCCTGCAAATTCTTAACCTCACTGCACCTCTGTGGTCTCAACCTAAGAACTGTGGCCCAAGTCGTAGCTCACACCTTGCAGGGAAATGGTTTCATGCCAAATGAGATGGCACTTGTAAAGCATGGACAGGCAGGTGGGCTTGGCCCATGGGTACTTCTTCCTGTCCCGGGAAGCATCAGCATAGAGAGCAATGTGGTGTGCTCTCTACAGCCACTCACATTCCCTCCCAGGGGCAGCTGGCCAGGCTCTGGGACAGAGGGGCTCCTATGTTCTCACAGTGGTTGGAGCAGCGGACCCACCACATGGATTGGGAAGCACTGACCATGCACCCATTTTACAGCTGGGCCAAAGGTGCTGCATCTCTTCCAGTCTGTTGAAGTGGGTCTTCCCCTGCCTCTGAGAAGTGCTCAAGACAGAATGCCTGGCACCCCGCCAGACACTGAGGTGGGGCCCACTTGGCACCAGCTCTTGAGAAGGAAAGCTGCAAAGTGGAGTCCAGACACTGGAGATAGAGGTCCCTTGTGGGGGGGCAGTTGGCTTTCCTGAGCCCTCATGCCTGGGAGGGAATGTGGGGCAGGGGAGAGGGTGCTGTATGTGGCACATCCATGCTGGGAAAGGCCATCTCAGACACCCCCTCCCTAACCCCCGGAGCTGAGCGCTCCTACATCCATAGGCACTAGCGGCTTGCAACTTGGGCAGGACTCTGGGCCAGGGGCCTGGCCAAGGTTGACCTGAGCCTGGGGCTTCACCATGGAAAAAAAGCTGCCCCTGTCCATCTGCAGAACAGAGACCCACACCACATCATTGTCCTCAAGGAGAGCTGGACACACAAAAAATGGGGAGATTCAGAGGGCAGACGTGAGTTGCCCAAAGGCAGTGACAGGACCTGCAGCCCAGCTCCCTGCCCCACTCCTCGCTGCCCTCCTTCTCTTGTGGTCAGTTTGCTCTGTCCTGCCCAGATGGGAAGGCCACTTGGAGAGCTTTCTGTTTAGCTGGAGGTAGCACAGAATAGAACGAACACCTGAAAGGAACTTGGAGAACCTGAGTTCCAGTCCTGGTTCTACCAGTGAACAGCTGTGTAGGCCTGGGCAAGTGTATTCCCATCTCTGTTCTGACTCCTCTTCTGTTATTTGGAAATGACACTTGAGCCGGGCCACACAGAATAGGCTGTGATGGAGAGTGAAGGAGCTGGGATATAGACCAGTCCTGGCCAAGGTCACTCAGTCATGCTCAGTGTTCCCAGACAGATGCAGGGCCCTCCAGCCCAAGCCCATTGGGGCCTAAGCCATGAGAACAAGGGCAGAGTTCCATTTCCGCAGCGTGAGATGGTGAGCAACCACTCACCTTAGAGGGCACCAGTTTTGTTGTCTGTAAATGGATACAATAATACTCAGAAAGCCTTTGTTATGATTAGGGAGCTTATATCAAACACCATCAAGAAGGGAGCTCATAAATAAATATAACTCTGGTTGAGATAGCTGAGAAAGCCCCATTTGATGTCTTGAGGCTGTGATCATAACACACATCTTGTGGCACTGAGTTTAATATGTAAAAGATTGTCCTAGGCCAAGGCCAACCCATAACCACCCCATAGCAGGTACATAAACATGATCATCTTCCACTTCCTCAGTTTATAAAACTAAAGACTGAAGCCTACTCCCTGGGGGATGACAAATCAAGCCCTAGACTAGGATTCCCTGTCTAGGTCAGATCAGAGAAATGGACCTAGGGTGCACTGACTTCCTACACACAGAGAGGGGGCCCAGGGTACACTAGGCTCATGCACACAGGGAAGGAACCCAGGGTGCACTGGGCTCATGCACACAGGGAAGGGGCCCAGAGTGCATTGGGCTGATGCACACAGAGAAGGGACCCAGGGTACATTGGACTCATGCACACAAGGAGGGAGGGGGCTGAGGTTGCACTGGGCTCATGCACACAGGGAGGGAGGACATTGATGTGCACTGGGCTCATGCACACAGGGAGGGAGGACATTGAAGTGCACTGGCTTTATGCAGACTAGTTGCAGAGGAAAGAAGTTGTTCTGAACAACTTCAAGGTGAGCTAAGTTAGAAAGAGAGAACCATGGAATCCCTCAAGTCCCACAGGCAGGGCCCAGCCAAAGCCCCTCCCCTATCCCCCTATCCCCCGTGGTTTAAGCCCATCTGGAAACCATTTAAATGGTGTAGGAATGTTTACAGGCTGCAAGCCCTGGCCAGGAAGCCTGAGACAACCCTGCCTCTTTAGAGGCATTCAGTGGCCAAGTGGTGTAGACCCAAGGCAGCAAGAAGCATCCAGAAGACTCTGCTAGGCCCAGGCTCTCCCTCTTCTCCCCAGGTGCAAATCAAGTCTGTTATTGCCCCTTAAGGTCCTGGTATTTTGATACCATGAAGGATCCTGGGGGGAGGGGGGGTGGCAGGAGAGGGCTGGGTAGGAGTGAGGAGAACCTGGGGTAGTGGGCGGAGCTAAGCAGCTGCTCATTGGCCTTCCCTTATATATCAATCATCACTATTCTGCAATGATGAGGAAAGGAGTACTAGAAAGGAGGGCAGGCACCTGAAAAGAGCAAGACTTCTGGGAACTGTTGGAAAGAGTAGAAAGGATGGGAGCAGGCTTTGGGGAAAGAGTGTTGCCCCCACCCCAGTGCCCCAGCTACTATAGAGTTCCTAGCCCTACCCAAGATGAAACCCTGGTGCAGAGACCTTTACTCAAGTATGGGGCAGCCTTGCCAGCCATGGATCCAACAAAGCCAGCCCTGCTGTGAGGTGCCCATGACTTGCACATTCTCTCACCCAGGTGTTCGAGCCAGTGAGATCAGAGTCTGCCTTTGACATCTTCTCTCTTGACTGCCTGCCAGAGCCAACCTTTCATTAAGGCCTACTGAGTTATCCTACTGTCTTTTGAATCCATCTACTTTTCATGGTCCCACTACCACCTCCTTGCCCACCCCTCATCACTTCCAAGCTGGATCTGCCCTAATTTCCCAAGGGCCAGTCTTCCAGCTTTCCTCTTGACCCTTTATACCCCATCTCTCACTCTTGTATTCTAGAGGAACTGCCACTGCTTTGCCATATGGTAGGGACTGCATTTAATTTGCTCACCCTTGGGTCTTCCAAGATTTAGTATATGCTAAGTGCTCAATATAGATCTGTTGAATGACTAGAAAGAAGGAGGAAGCAGAGGGAGGGAAGAGCAGCAATGCCTCCTTGTTGAAGGGAAGTTAGACAACGAAAGCAGAGAAAAGGAAAACTGGGGAGGTTGAAGAGAGGGCCAGGATAAGCAGGGTATTTTGTTCCCCTTACTTTAGCTCAGGTGGTTAAAACCCTGCTGGGTCAGGCGGGGCTTGTCCCTTCTCAGAGCCAAGCATTGTAAGGGGCCCCTGAGGTTACCTGGTCCCTTTTTCTTTAGTGACAACTCTCTCTGCAGAGCTGAGACAAATAGTTAGGTTTCCTTCCCCCAAAGACCTCAGCCACTGCTCTGCCAGGAATCAGCACCCTTCCTGCCCACCTTGGCTGCCTGCTCTGGCCTTGCACCGGTTGGTGAATACTGTTTCTTGAGTTTGGAGCCCAGAATTAAACTCAGCTCTTCCAGGAGCCCTAGAGGGATGCTGATGAAAATGAATATGCCCACATCTATGCCAGGGATGGATGCTATCAGCTGAAGATTTAAACATTCTCTAGAGCTGCCACTGGATATGAGGAAGTTTGACCTCAGACAGGGGTTGGGGCTTGTTCTATGCCAGTGCTAAAATTCTACCAACCCCATCACCAAGCTCTGTCATAAAAGAATGGAGAAAAGCCTGGTTACAGCCCTTCTCTGCTCCCACCTCTTGTCTCCCACCTCCAAAAGCAGTCCCACCACCCTACACTCCCTTCCCATTGAAACAACCTCCCAGGAGAGTCACAGGACCTCAGTCCCACCACTCTACACTCCCTTCCCATTGAAACAACCTCCCCAGGAGAGTCACAGGACCTCAGTCTGACTTGGATGAGTGGTTAATGACATCTTAATGCATCACCCTTCCAGGGGATTTGCATTGGCAGGATCCAGGACTTAAGCCAAAGCAGCAATGCAATGAGGAGAGGATTTCAGGGCTGACCCAGCAGATTGGAGCTGAAGAGAGGATCTGGAACCTTCTCAGCA
This sequence comes from Lasiurus cinereus, assembly GCA_011751065.1. Classification (NCBI taxonomy): domain Eukaryota; kingdom Metazoa; phylum Chordata; class Mammalia; order Chiroptera; family Vespertilionidae; genus Lasiurus; species Lasiurus cinereus. Next base: position 473,753 of record JAAGEH010000367.1, read on the forward strand.
TCTTGGAGACCATTCCAATATCATCAGTGTTGGTGATACAGATCTGGGCTTTGTCAGTTTTGCCACTTGCTAGCTTGTGAACACATCACTAAACCTTTCTTACCCAATTTCTTCATCTGTACAATGGGGATAATACTGTCATTCTCATCAAATTGTTGCACAGGGCAAATGAAGTAATGAAGTTACTGAGTAGGATAACCACTTGGCACAAAGTGGGTACTCCATCCCTACTTCTTTCCTTCCTTCTCTCTGTATCAAGCAGATAGGTCATTTTCTTTGAGGAATGGTCAGAGAATGGACTTAGAGAAGATGTGTGTGTAAAGGTTTTATACCATACCCTTGAATCTTGGTTATTTCCTCCAGCTTAAAGTAATTGGACTATGAAACTATCCAATCCCCCACTCTATCTATCTATCTATCTATCTATCTATCTATCTATCTCTTCTCTTTCTCTCTCTCTCTTTCCCTTTTATCGAGGTCAATCTACAAATCAGAGAAAGTGTCACAGAGGCTAACAGGACCTTAGAAATCAAAGGTCCCCATCCCAGTCCCTTCTTCCACATTCTGAGATTCATAGGAGCTGGAGCTCAGCAGTCACATCCTCCTCCAGTGCTGAGTCCAACCTGCTGTTTATCTGTTGCCACCCCAAAGCTCAGTATCTTAAATTCAAACAAACATTTATCATCGTCGCTCATGTTTTATTGATTGACTGGGCTCAGCTGGACAGTTTCCACTCCAAGTCCCAGATGAAATTGCAGTCAGATGTTCTCTGGGGCTGAAGTCCTCTGAAGATTCTACTGCTCTCAAAGTCCCAGCTGGCTCCTTGCCGTGGCGAGGCTGTCATCTGGGAGCTCAGCTGAGGTTATCCTCCAGAGAACCTACACGTGGTCTATCCATGTGACTTGGCCATCTCATAGGATGGGCTTTCCAAGGAGAACATCCCAAGAGAGAATTCCAAGGGAGCCAGATAGAGGCTGCAAGACTTCTCAGGGCCTGATCGAGGAAGTCTCAGAACATCACTGCATTCTATTGGCCAAGTAGGCCCAAGCCCAGCCCAGGTTCAACACAAGGGGTATAGGAGTTCACCTTCTGGTCCAGGATAGGCAAGGTCACACTGCAGAAGAACATGAGGCATGGAGACAGTGTGATGCCATCTCTATAAAATCTAGCCTTTCACACCACCGACCTATTCTTCCTGAACAACAGAACTTAGGCTAATGGGGCAGAAGGAAGAGCACTTGCAGACCCCCAGGACCAGTCAGCTCTCACCTACACTGGCAAGGCAGCAGGCCTGTTTGAGTTGGCTCTGATTATCTACCCATGCATTTTAGGGGTGGTTGTAAGGATGAAATGAGATCACCTGCTTTTTTATTCTAATCTAACAAGTGTTCATCAAGCACCTTGTTTATTCATTGAATCAACAACTATTTCCTGAGTGTCTACTCGAACCAGCCCAGAAAGAAATCCAACATGAACAGGGAACGCAGGGTTCAGTGAAAGACATATATTCACTTGAACAATTACCAAACACTGCTCAGTGCAGTAGACCTGGAGTGAACAGAGTGAATGGGATACAGGCAAGGGAGAGGCTGGCTTTGAACTGGAAAGGAGAAATGGAGGAGGGCTTCAAACACAGACTTGAACCTTCTCTTAAGGACCCATGCAGGTCTCCTAGGAGGTAAGGATGCAATAAAAAAGGTCCCAGGTAGAGAGCATTGAGTGAGGAAGAATGGCATGTTTAGCAAGTGGCAGGCTACCTGGATGGCTGTAAGGTAGGAGAGGAGAGGAGAGGCAACATGGGAAACATGATGGGATGGGGTGTAAGGGTGAAGAGAAGCAGGGGTCTGAAGGCCTTGAAAAAGTTTGGACTTTAAACCAAGGCAAATCTTGGAACGACTTTACTATGATCAGACCTACCCTCTAGAAAGATTAAAGGGGTATGTTGTGGGGAACAAACTGGAAGAGAGTGATACAAAAAATAGCTTGACATTGTTATTTATTATTTTATTACTATATTTCCAAGCTCTTTGCACTCATTACCCTACTAGATTTCACAACAAATGCAAAAGACAGGTACTATCCTCATTTCCATTTCACAGACGAGAACATGGAAAAGGAAAGTTTCTTGCCCAAAGTCACCAAGAAAGGAAGTGGCAGAGCTGAGAGCTGAGCCCAGGTGGTCTGGCTCCAGGGTCTGGTCTGTCTCATCTGGGCTTGCTGTGTGTGACTGTAATGCAGGTGAAAAGAAAGTCAGGCTGGCAACACAGGGACAGGAGAGGTAGACTCACGTGTTTCCTGCTCACCACTGAGTCCCTCGGGGGCCCAGAACGAGGCAGTGAATAGGTGCTCTGTAACAACATCTGAGCACATGAATGCATGGAAGGAAAGGACCCCAGGGCCCTTTTGAAATCTCCACATCACAAGACGATTAGCCTTCCTCTCCTTAAGTAGCAAGACCATAGCTATCTAGTTGCTCTTCTCAGTGGCCGCACCCACCACGGGCCAAGCACACTGATGACAGGATGCTGATTGAGCAATAAGGCGATAAGCCAGCCTGCAGACTGACAGGCGAGATTCCTCTGAGACCCATGCAGACAGATGAAGCCTGGTTCGCTGTCTGCCATAGTGTCCAGGGACCCAGCACCAGGCTGTGCCTGCAGAGTGCGCCCAGTCCGCTCCTCCTCGCCTGCTCCCCTATCTATTCCCCATCCTCTCCCCTAGCACTAAACACTTAAATGAAGAGCATTTTTGGACTCAGAAAGACTTCCCTGCTGGAAGGCTGTTTGCAACCAAGCTGGGAAGGCGTCGCTCTGTAGCACACACAGAGGGTCTGCTGGGAATTTCCCAAGCGGCTGGTGCCCAGAGAAGCAAAACAGATGCTCACTGGGGACAAGTTGCTCTTCACAAGCAGTTAGTGCTGGCCTGGGTACAGAGACAGGCCCTTGCTGGCATAGGGAATTGGAGGCGCCTGACTTGTCATCTCATTAAACCCTCCGTCCCACTCATCACCCCACAGCAGCAGCTCTGCTCTCTCTAGCTCATCTGCATTTGTGCCAGTGAGAGGCCCTGCACATCAGCGCTGACCTCTGGATCACTCAGCTGCTCCATGTCCAGAGCTTCTGCACACCACTTCAACTCCTAATCCCCAGCATCTAGCCCCCTAACAAGCCAAGACAAGAAAGGTATAATTCCCTCCGTGCAACAGGTAGGTGAAGAGACTTGGCTCAGTGAATGCAAGTCAGGATTTCACATTCAAGTGCAGTGCTCTGCCGCCCTCTCCCTTTCCTCTCCAAGCCTCTCTTTGGGATTTTCACATGGATCATGTCTTAGTATGAACCTCTAGAGCAGTGGTTCTCAACTTTCCTAATGCCACGTCCCTTTAATGCAGTTCCTCATGTTGTGGTGACCCCCAACCATAAAATTATTTTCGTTGTGAGATCACCTAAGACCATCAGAAAACACAGATATTTACATTACGATTCA
>JAAGEH010000367.1:486660-734393 GCA_011751065.1 Lasiurus cinereus
AAGGAAGGAAGGAAGGAAGGAAGGAAGGAAGGAAGGAAGGAAGGAAGAAACATCTGAATGAAAGATAACCTAAAGGAAAACGCTGGAGTTCCTCAGGTTCACTGGCAGGACTCTGAACACCTTTTTCCTTCAGCAGGTTCACCCACAACAGTTCTAGTTGTTGCATATTACTCTCCCTTCCTTCATAGCTAATGATCTAAGTGCGTGTGTGGGGTGGGGGGGATAATTTATACCACTGGTCGGCAAACTGCAGTTCATAAGCCACATGCGGCTCTCAAGCCGTGGTTTGCCGCTCTGTTGACTAAAGAGTTTGCCGACCACTGGGATAGGGGCTTAATCACAAAGAACAACAACAGCCCGTAATCATTGGAATTGAGAGTCTATCAGTGGTCGGTAAACTCATTAGTCAACAGAGCAGCAAACCGTGGCTTGCGAGCTGCAGTTTGCCGACCACTGACTTATACCATTGTCTCTGCTTCTTCACTGTCTTCCCATTTTTCATTCCAGTATAACCTGGCTGTGTCACCACTCTACAATCCGAACATCACCAGTCTGATGAACACTCTGCACCTTTTTGCCAAGTAGCCCTGACCCTGCTAACCAGCTCCTTCTTGAAACTCACTCTTCCCTTCGCTCTTTAGCAAATACTTTTTGTGCCCCATGCCACGTTCCCTTGATCCTCCTGATTTCAGCACAGCAGAGAATACTTTTGTACCTCAGCTCAAATGCAGGTATGACCAAAGCATGGAGGAGTTCATGTGCCCAGGGACAAGTATCAGCCACTGGAAGATGGAAGCATGTGGATAATTGCCCCATTCTTGGGAAGAGAATTCTAAGTATGTGCTCCCCAGTTCTTTAGAAGGTCCTAAAGGGTTAGATGGGCTTGAGCCCAGTTGTCTATAGAGGTCACTGGCTTGATTATACACTCTTTGCTGGCCTCCTCTCATCTCTCCTTCTTTATTCTCTCTCTCTCTCTCTCTCCCTCTCTCTCTCCCTCTCTCTCGTTCTCTCTATCTCTCTCTTTCCTGACTCACTCCAGCTACTTGCAAGATCACCTTGCAAATAAATCACCTATACCAAAGTCCTTATCTAGGCTCCACTTTGATAGGCACCATCGTCTCACTGTCTTTACCTTCCGACCCTTCATTTTCTGTCTCTTCATGAACTGCTCCTTTAAGAGTGAATTCTACACTGTTGTTGCTGCCCAGCACCTCCATAAAGCCCTGCCCTGTGCCCTTCCACCCGCACATTAGCCACAGACTAGTCCTTCCACTTGCCTCTACCCACAGACTAGTCCTCTCATTTGCCTCTGTCCCTGCTGCACCTCCTGCCTTAACTACCTGGTGAGCACCTGCTTACCTGGCAATCCACAAACCAAGCACTGCCCTCCACAGAGCCTTTCCCAACACTCCCCACTTCCAACATCAGCCCCCATCTTCGCATGTTGGACTGGAGAGGCCCCTTCCAGTATGTTCTCTGCTCCCTTTCACAGAAATGTAAACACCCTGAGAGCAAGGCAGTGTGGTTCATTTGCATATCCCCAGACAGTAACACATGCTCAATAAATGTGGATAAAAGAATGAGCATTCAAGCAAATCTCTCTGCTCATCCCTCCTCAGGATGCCTCTCCCCTGGCAGGATTTGGGCAAAATGAGATCCCATGTGGCTTTCCCTGCACAGAGCTGGCAGCTCTGTTGGCCTCAGTGGGAGATGAAAGCTAACCTTGCAAACATCCCAGGTCGCTTTCAGGGGCAGCAAGCAGGCAGGGAGCCCATGGAGAACATCTGACTTATGTGTCCAGGTCAGGACATGAGAACAGGGCTCCCGCATGCACACCTACATGTGTAATTTGGCAGACAAGCCTTGGCAAAGACCAGCAGCCCTGCCTGGTAACATCTGCACCTGGTGAGGCCAGGGAGGAACGAGGGATGGCCTTGGTCAGCCAAGATGGAATGATCATTGCATCCAGCTCACGCAGGAAAAATGCCAGCCCGGCCAGCACCTGTCCAGCACCTTCTCCACACCAGGCCCTGTGCGAGGTGCAGAAGGCAGCAAAGAGCTGAACAAAAGCAGGTCCCTACCCTAGGGCAGAAAATCTGCCCCCCACCCCAGCCCTACCTGCCTCACACTCTGCCACCAACTGCCACTAAAGAGAAATAAGTAATATGCCAAGGTCTTCTGAACATCTAGAAAATATTAAATTATTTATTCCTCACAGTAACCCTGCAGTAACATGCTAAAGCCAGCTCATATCAACTGGCAAGAGCCAACTGCTCAGTTTTCAGGAATTTCACAGGGCGCGTGTGAAATATGGCTATTATAAAAAACTAAATTACATCAATTTACAATTACATTATATTAAAAACAAAAGTAACACATCCTCAAGACTCATCACTTCCTAACTTTCTTGCCATGCTTCACACTGTCCTTGCTGTTAGTGGCCACTTGCGTCTGTGAGTCTGCGAGGGGAGCAGGAGCTGACGGTGACACCAGGCATCTCTCTCTGGCTCTGCTGCTGGTGACGTCACATGGAGATTGCAGAAGGTGACACATCAGGGCTTGATGTACTTCTTGTTGATTTTCTAGTCCTAAGAAAGTGATGGAGGAAATATTTCTCATGTAAATGAAACTTAAAAGAAGTGCCTGAGTCTGCAGCTGTTATTTTGTGAATAGCTTTCCCTACAAAAAAAAGGAAAATATTGCCCTGTATTCAAAAATGATTCAGCAAAGAGGCCACTAGGGTGGACAAGTGAGTGAAATTTATAAATATCTTCCATTGTTTCCCTTCCCCTTCTTCCTTAATATAAATGCCAGTGCCAATCAACCCCCCTGGAGGGAACTACACCTGGCGAGCCGGCTGGTAGGTCTTTACTGGCTAAAGAGTACGTCCTGGCTGGAAGCCCATTTTACAGAGGAGATGGTAAAATGGGCTTAGAGGACAGAGAGGGGCAGAGAGGACTCCTGAAGGCAGCCCAGCCTTGAGTTCAAGCTCTTAAGCATGAGGAAGGGGAAGGGGCATCCTGTCATCCCCAGTTCTTCACGCAGTGCTGGACAAACCCCCTATGAGAGCCTGCTTTTCTGACACATTCGTCTGGTTCCCCTGCCGAGAGGAAGGAGCAGGAGCAGGGCTGGGCAGTACATGCCAAGGGCCATGAGGGTGTCTCAAGAGGCAAAAGGGAAAAAGAAGCCAAGTTGGGCAGCACCAGGCCTGGGACAGGAAGGCAATTGCCAGAACAAAGCTTTGGGCATGGGTTTGAGGAAGCAGATTGGGAAGTGGGGCTGCAGAGGGTCCAGAGCAGAGGCCAAGGGCTCAGTCACTCACAGGGCCTGTAGGCACAAACAGGGAGGTTGCTGCCATGTTGCCCACAGGCTCTGAAATTTTCCTGCCTCCTGGCAGATGGGCTATTTCAGGCCCCCATGACAGGCCCTCCCCAAGGAGCTCCCTCTCAGAAGGCCCATGAACAAGCTCAGAGAGTGACAGCAGATTCAGGGACATCTCTGGAGTAAGGGAAGCTGGTCCTGCCATCTCGTTCTCATGATAACAATGTAGCAAATCCCCTCAGCCTCAGGTCTTCCCCTCACCACTCAGGTCCCTTTCCAGCCTCTCCCATAAGCGCACCTGACACTCCAGCCACACACTTCCCACTATCCCCCATGCACAAGGCCTTTTCCTGCCTCTGAGCCCTTACAAAGGTTGATTCCTCTGTTGGGAGAAACAAAGAAGGCTTCTTGGAGGAGGAGGTGTCTACGCTGGACACTGAAGGAGTGAGTTAAAGTGTTGAGAAAAGGTATTTTAAAATAGCCCTTTGCCTCCTCTCCCATGTGCACAAAACATTTGTAACAAATAGTCCTGCTGTAACGCTGTAACTGCTCTAATGGGAGGTATACAGTCTTCATGGCACACAGTAGGTGCTCAGTAAGTGGGCAGTCTGCTGAGCTTAGGCAGGTTGCTTGGCTTAGAGACCCACAGTTGTGCTAGCTGTGGGCCACATGCACTTGGTGATACCAAACTGTTTGACCTACAAAACTAGTGATGTTATATGTTCCAACATAATAGTCTTGCTGTGACTTTGTAAATGGGGTTAAATTCCAGTATCACTCTCAAAGCGTTGTAGAGGGAAGAAATGAATTCACACCTATGCACTCACCTTGCTGGTGCCTGGAACAGAGTAGGTAGGTGCTAACAACAACTGCTCACTCTTCAAGGTTACTACTATGTGCCGGTCAGGGTGCTAGGTATGCTGCCTGTTAACTTCTAAGATCCTCCAATACTCTCCACAGCCTATTCTCAGCCTTGCTTCTCAGAGGAGCTTACCCAGTTGTGGGTGAGGCTGGGCAGGTAGAAGTCTGGGAAGGACTAGAGGAAGCTTCCAACAGCCCAAAGCACGGGCACAGGTGGGCATGTTGGCACCGGCAGGAAACCCTAGCACCTCTGGCCCCTGAAGGGGGAGCTCACATAGAGTGCTGTGGAGGCTGCTGCTTTCGGGGGATATGTTGTTACCACATCTGATCAACACAGCCTTCTAAAATGATGAATTCCGTCCCAGCTCAGATCGGGACCCAGGTAACAGACAGAGAGTTGGCGGACAGCAGCTGCCCTATATCTAAAACCAGCCTAGCACTAGGAATACTCAGGGCCTACTCAAGAATGCTAATAATCCTTTCCACCAATATTTACAGGGCAAACGAAGATTGTTGGTAGAGTATTAAATTTGACAGTAAAACAGTAATAAAGTTTTAGGTTAATTTAAATTGGCTAATTGAAATAAGTGAATATTCAAGAAAATTTAATTGTACTGGGCAAAAAGCTGTTCCTAAAGTATTAACTAAAATTTCTATTGGTAGTTCATCTCATGGTAAAATTGCTTAACATGCAATGAACCTAAAGCAGTCATATTTTTGTGCAAAAAATAAAGTTTAAAGTTATCAAGACTGCATTTAAAAATTTATAAAAGCTTCCATTAATCAAAAAAGGGGGATATTAGGGTAATATCATGTAAGGAAAAATATCCTGTAAGTAAATTACACCTAGAAAATTTTTACTTTAGAAAATTAATTTTCATTTGTAATGCTAACAGCAAGACACACATGAGAAATACACATGGTGTCAAAATAAACCAAAGGAAAATCATTTGGGCAAAAATAAAAAAGATCCCAAATCAATTTTATAGAAAAGACTCCTTTATTAACTTTTGGTTGAGTATATGTTTATATACTTTCAGAAAACAACTCCAAGACCATGTGGACTCCTGCAACAGAGAGGAACTGACAGGTCTGCTCCAACTATGAAGACAAGAGGAGAAACAGTCCAGAGATGAAAGATGCTGACAATGCCTTGCATGCCAGCAGTCAGCAGCTTTGCGTCGCTACAGGATGCCTAGGACCAAACCAGAGAGGGTCGGACCTGCATTGGCACCATTTGTCCACCATCCAGATACCATTGCTGACGTGTACACATAAGGAACTGTTTGGCATTGAAACTGGGACTCAGAACTGTTGGACATTGAAATTGGGACTCAAACATTTTTTATTCTTATAGGTTTATTTCTAGTTTGCAGAGGCAAGATTTTTTTAAAGAAAAGAATTGGCAGCGGGAGGAAATAGATACAGAAGCAAAGGAGCATTGAACAGACTGTCAACTATAGCGGGAAGGCAGGGTAGGTTGGTGGGGGCTGTAAGAGATCAACCGAAGGACTTGTATGCATGTATGTAAGCATAACCAATGGATATAAGACACTGGGAGGAGGGGGAGAGAGATGAGGGCATGTACTGGGGGGTAGGGGAAGATGGGGGGGAGGTCAACGGGGGGAAAAAAGGAGACATATGTACTACTATTTGTAATACTTTAAACAATAAAAAAATAATAAAATGATGAATTCCTCTTTGCTTCCACCTTCCAAATCTTACACAATTCTACTTGGTCTATCCTGACTCAGAACCCCTGAGAAAAGAGGATTCTGGGAAATATAGGTCCCCTCCTTGGCCAAGCTGACAGGATCCAATCCAGTGCCAATGGTGGTTCTAGGAACAGCATCATAGAATGAGGCCAGGGGATGGTTTGGGTCTACCCAGCTTGTTCCCCTTTTCCCCTCTGTTCACAGGATCCCACTTCCTAGGGAAGTCCATTCCCCAGCTGCCCTTCACCCACCTGGCTCTTGCTGTCCCCCAAATACACGATGCCTTTCTGGACATCTCAACTTGGCAGCCAAAGATTCTCTTCCCCAACACCCTCTTCCTGTGGGTCCTCTTCATTGCCTACCATCCCCCATTCTCCTGACTTCAATTCAGTCCTGGAGTCCTTTCCTTCTCCAAAAGCTAGGGGTTTCCAGGGACACTGATCTCATCCTCCGCAGGGATGGGTCTCATTAGTCTAAGCCCCTCAACTCAGGGGATTGCCATGGTGACTTATTGGTCCAAGGCTGGTTCTTCTCCAAAGTGGCGCCAATCCAATTATAACCCGTGCCCGGGGGAGAGATTTCTTCCTCTCCCATTAGACAAGAACAAGGACATGCATAGCCTCCAATGTTGCTGACAACCACGTTTTGACTACAGACTCACACCAAATCAGTGGAAGAATGGAGAGAGAGAAATCACCTGAAACCCAGGTGACACCATGGAGCCACTGAAGCCACCAGCCCTGAAACCAGAACTACTTTTTTGAGATAATTTTTTCTTCTGTCACTTATAATTCTGATAGCATCCTGACAGACAGATGCACATCTTGACCAGACACACTCTTATTCATGCCCTCCAACCCAGTACAAATGTTATTCCTTCTGGGGAGCCTTGTCCAGCCTCCGGGTAGAGTCCCTCCTTTGAGTGCCCTCCATGCCCTGCACCCCCATCTAGTCCAACACTGTGTACATTATTCATTTCAGTCCCCAAGGTGTTGTCTCCCCTCTGAGTCACTGAGCTCTTTGCAAGTGAATCATCTCACTGAGACAAGAGAAGATAAGTGTATCCATTTAATCTCATTCACTCTGCATTCACTCAGCAAACATTTGTTGAATACCTCTAAGACAGCGAGTGCCAAGATAGTATCAGTTTTGCATATACGTGTGTGGTGGGGGTGGTGCAGTAGATTCATAGCTGGAGAGAGGGAGAGAGAAGGAGAGAAAGAGAGAGCATGCCTGAAGTCAGGAGTGTGTGGACAGGACTTCCTTCTGTGGTGGGGAGGAGTTGCCTTGGGACTTGGAGCCTGGATCCTCCTCCAGGGTGTCTCCTGGGTGTATGTGCAGGGAAGCTTTGGGAAGAGAGCAATGTGCTGAAGCTCACCTCTGATGTTGCATCCCTCCCACAGCTTTGAACTCAAAGGAGCTGGGGTTCATGTATCCATTCATTCAGCTCACATTAGTGCCTCATGTGTGCTGGGCACTGTGTTTGGCTCTTGGGGTTCATCCAGGAACATGGTCCATTGACTTTGCTTTGGCTCAAAGAGTCAGGAAGTCTTTTCCCTGATATCTGGAGATTTTCATGTTCACCCTCCAGGTCATAAGTCCTACCCCAGACCAGGGCTAGGTGACAGTCTATAATAAACTCATATATACCTGTCTTCTCTAGATGGATCCTGTCTGCACACCCTAGCCCCATGACCATGCCCTCCAGTGCAGCTGTGAGAAATGCACTCACGACAATGAGCCTGGCACATTTTTTAAAGACTTTTATTGATTTCAGAGAGGATGGGAAAAGGAGAGAGACATAGAAATATCAATGATGAGACAGAATCGTTGATCAGCTGCCTTCTGCACCCTCCCCCATATCCCACCGGGGATTATCCAGGCATGTGCCCCTACTGGGAATTGAACCATGACTGCCAGATTCATAGGTCTATGCTCAACCACTGAACCATGCTGGCCAGGCTCCTGTATATTTTTAATGCCAATAAAAACAGCAAATGCTTTCTCATGAGCCCCATATCCCTCAGAACTCATGTTCCCAGTGACAGAAACACCACTTGAACTAGCTGAGGTCAAAGGGGAACTGATTCACTCACAAAATCCAAAAAAAGATTAAATTATCAAACAGAGAAAAGGCAGGACACAGCTGGACCTCAGTACAACGGGGACCAGAACCTTCTCTCTCCATCTCTCATCTCTGCTTCTTTTTGCACAGGGCTTTATCCTCTTCCTGCAGGCCAGCTCCTCAGCAGGACAGAAAGCCTGGAAGCCAGGTGCCCCCACTTTTACCCTCCTAGAGCCTGCACTGTGCAGGGGGCCTGCAGTTGCCTCTCCAGGTCCATCATGAAAAATTCCAGGCAAGGATTCCGATAACCCCAGCTCAGGTGCAAGGCCCACACCAGAGAAGTGAAGTTTTCTAAAAACATGGTGGCATCTAAGGGGGCTTGTGGTGGGAATAAGGAGAATACAAACTTCTAGGGGGATGGGAAATGTTCACAAGATGGGGACTGTCCCAAGTGCAGGCTGCAGATGCTGGTAGTGACACAGTAGCTTTCTACTAGAGTCCAGAAGCTGAATCAGAGAAAAGATTTCTAGGGAGTCACTTGCAAAGTCATTCTCCTCTCTTCTGGTTTTCCTGTCTGTTCTGTATCTGATCACAGAATTAACCAGTTATGTTAAAAACTGTGCTGAGTCAAAAGAATTAACTTTAAAACAGAACTTGACCATTTACTAGCTGGAGCAAGTCACTGACTTCTCCCCCTTTGGTGTCCTCATCTATTAAAGGGGTTCAGGTTTACCCAGGTCATGCACTTGAGTGTCTCCAGCATAATGCTGTCTGGTGCTCCTCAATGATGGTGGAAGACCTCAGTCAGAACATCAGACCTGGTCCAGCCTTATAGATTTCAAAGCTCCTAGTGCACACAGTTCGGTTTCAGAAAGCTTCCAAGTGCCAGCCCCAACGAGGAAGTCTGGAAAACCACTGCTCTCTGCATCTTCTAAGCATCTTCTTCTAGGCATCCTCCATCCTCCTTCTAGTTTCTGTTCTGTTTGCTCCCACCACCAGCCTCTGCAGATGCTGCCCCGGCTTGGGAGGACTCCCTTTCTCTGGCTTTGGTTGACTGCTGGTGAGTGGAAGTGGGAAGGTAAGCAATTAGCTTCCCTCATGCACTGGGCAGAGGGTGCACATGGAAAGGGTCCCCTTTTCCTCCCAAGCATTCCCATTAGGAACACTGCCTCCTCTGTTCTGCTTGCCTTGGCAGCCTAAGATTTTCCCATGTCACTCTTCTGCTACAGACAACAGTTCTCACTGCTACCGGCTCTCCTTGGACCCTCAGGCCCTCCAGAGTCAGGTACTCAGCACTACCTCCCCCGGCTCCTCCCTCATACTAATGCTCCACTCCACACTCTATACTCCCCCTGCCCTTCCTCTGCCCACCCTATCATGCCCTAGGTGCCCGAGGGCACTCGGATCCTGAGGAAGCTGATCTCTTTATACTCTGGTTGACTCCTGACCTCCATCTTTAGCCACTGTAACTCTGCATGAGATCAAAGGCTACACTGAGTGATGCTGCCTTATGGTCCTCACCATTGAGTTCTCATACTTAGAGACCTGAATACCTGCTTTCCTAACACTTAAAATCAAGTCAGGAATATTAGTTTCCCTTTATAGGGTCCTTTTCTCAGCTTTTCCTCCAGCAGTTATCATGAGCTGACTTCAGTCTAGACCCCTGAGGAAGTTACGTAGGTTGATCACAGGTTAGAGGGCAAAACTCAGAAGATAAGAAGATACTATTTAGAAAACGGTGCCTGATAGATTTCCCTTCTTTAGGAATGACCAAAATATGGCACGTGTTACTGAAGCCTCCTATATCACCTGGGGCATACACCACCAATGGATGGCTTTTCCAGGGAACTTGGACCCTGCCTCAGAATCTCCAAGCAGGCCTGACTTCAATTGAAGTTGGCAAATGAAGTGAAATCCATTTACCAATTATGGTAAAATGAAAAAATCACAAAACCACAAACACATCTTAGGTCTTTGTCTCTTGTTTCTGAGACAGAGCTTCAAACCTTCTTAGATTTCCTGAATGATAGGAATAGCTTTTATTATCCTGAGTTTATGCTAATGAGAGGATTCATGTAGGTTCTTAGGGAGGGACTGGCCACATCAGAAAGCCCAAGCATGATTAGAGGGATGGCACTTTCAGCCCCACCCCCCTCAACCATCGGAAGTGGGGAAGCTGGACATTTGAGTTCAATCACCTGGCCAATGATTTAATCAATTGTGTCTACCTAGTGAAACCCCAGAAAAAAACGTGAAACTATAGGACTTAGGCTGCTTCCAGTTGGTAAACATTGAGGTTCTGGGAGGGGATTTCTTAAAGATGAGGCATGGTGAAGACAGTAAACTCCCCATTAAAGAACTTGCCCCATAACTCTTCAACTGGCTGCTGATGTGTATCATCCTATATAATAAAAGCCTATGTGGTGTCACGCCTCACATGACATCGTCACAAGATGGCCACCACAAGATGGCCACCCTCATGTCATTACAAGATGGCTGCCACAAGATGGCTGGCAGGAAAGGGCAGTTGTGGGTGATTAGGCTGGCAGGGGAGGGCAGTTGTGGGTGATCAGGACAACAGGGGAGGGCAGTTGGAAACAACCATGCCTACAGGGGAGGGCAGTTGGGAAAAGATGAGAGGCCAGCAGGGGAGAGCAGTTGGGGTGATCAAGCTCCTAGGGGAGCAGTTAGGCATCAATCAGGCCAGCAGGGGAGCAATTAGGGAGCGATCAGGCTGGTAAGCAGAAGTGGTTAGGAGCCAGCAGTCCCAGATTGTGAGAGGAATGTCCCAGATTGGAGAGAGTGTAGGCCAGGCTGAGGGACACCCCTTCCCCATGCATGAATTTTGTGCACCGGGCCTCTAGTTTATAATAAAATGATAATTATAAGATAGCACTCTCCTGAGTTCTGTGAAGCATTCTAGCAAATTAATGAACAGGCAGAAGTTGTGAAGGTAAGGGGTATTATGGAAACCTCTGAATCTGCAGTTGGCTGAGCAGAATTGTATGTAATTTGGGGATACCTGATACTTGCAGCTGTTGTCAGAAGTTGGGGCAGTCTTGTGTCACTGAGCCTTTAACCTGTGGGGCCTGTGCTAACTCCAGATAATTAGAATCAGAGTTGAACTGAATTGTAGGACACCAAGTTGGTATCACAGGGCTGGTGCTAGGAAGTTCCGACTCCGCCCCATACACTGCTGCCGGTGTGTCTACTTGGAAACTTCTAAAGACAAAGCAGAGTGCCCGCATAGACTGAGCAGGAATCAGCAACTCTGACCCCCAGGCCCAATCCAGCCCACCCTCTGTTTTTATAAATAAAGGTTTTTTGGAACATAGTCATACCCATTCCTTTACATGTTGTCTTTGGCTGCTTTCAAGTTATAATAGTAGAGTTGAAAAGTTAGAACACTGACTGCATGGCCTACTAATCCTAGAATAGTTACTATCTTGCCCTTTAAGGAGCACCAGGAAATGTTATCCAAGCCAACACTACAACCTCTAAATCCCTTTCAAGTCTCGTGTTTTATTTTGAAAACTCACGTAAATGTTGCATTTTCTTCTATTTTACATGTCTATGTGTACACATTTCACATACAAATAATTTCTAAATTACCACCAGTTAAGTAAATATACTGGTACCAAGAAGATGCTCCACATTTTAAAGATGTTCCACGTGTAAGACATCTTCTGTTGCATTCCATGGGTTCTTGGGAATTGCCGTTTATTTTTTCTCACTGGAAATCATTCACAAATTGTGTTCTGTGGGAGCATAAGCTTCAAAGACTACTGGGCTGGAAGGTAGGGTGAGATCCTAACCTTAACCAAGCTATTCCCTATTCCCTGCTTTGTAGTTTGAGTAAAGGGATCTGCTGATAAAATAAGGTTTAAAAAAATCACAGATCCGAATGACTCACTCAAACTCACTTATGGAGACAGGTGCTATAAATAAGCAAATCAGACCAGGCATAGAACAATAGGAAACAGCGAGGCCTTGGCAGAGCATAGAAGGAGCGGGTGCCCCTGGGACCTAGCCATGTGGGACAAGAAATTAATGTGTCCAAGGCTTCGACTTCTTTAGTAAATATGGAATTTTATGTGGATATTTTTCAATTATTAAGACCTGGGCGGATAGTGAACTAGATGTGACTGGTGGATGGATGGTCAGTCAGCAGCTCCTGGCTTACGCACTGCCTTTCAGAAAACCCAGCCAGGAAGGGCTGCCATTTCCTTGAACTTATTCCTAGGACAGTACAGGGCACCAAGAAGACCCATCAAAAAGGCAGGCATTGCAGTCCTGGCACTGGTCCTTACTGACTGGACAAGCTTTCAGACCTCTGCACAAATATGATGACCATAGTACTCCCCAGGTGGCAGGGAGGGAAGAGCAGAGGATCCTGTAGGTGAAAACATCTCCTGGTACACATGGCACAGCCTGGGTACACACAGTGTGTGGTTAGTGTTTTCCTTTGCTGGGTGGAAAGGGGTGTTCAGCAGAAATGAACAGGGGTGTGTGGTGGTGAAGGGGCTCTCTAGATCAGCCCCCAGGTGCTGTGTGGTTAGTGTTTTCCTTTGCTGGGTGGAAAGGGGTGTTCAGCAGAAATGAACAGGGGTGTGTGGTGGTGAAGGGGCTCTCTAGATCAGCCCCCAGGTGCCATCAGCCCAGAAAGACCTAACCACACTACAAGAGAGATGAGAAATGACCACTGTCCATCTCTGCTCTTCAGGGTACAGATGAGCTTCGAAAGCCTCATTAGAAAAGAACCAGTGCCTGGGCCCATAGCTGCCTGGCGGGAATATTAATAAGATAGATACTCCTAATGGCTCCAAGAAGGATCATGGAGCTACTCATTATCACAGGTTGATATCGCTAATTATTTGTTTCTCTGCAGCTGTCACTCAATGCAGCACCCAAACCACAGGGCCCCACACGGGTTCCTTCTCCCATGGCCAGCAGGGGCCATGAGCAGGCATGTGGCCAGCCTCCAGGCTGGGGGCAAAGTTTTCTTTCTGCATTAAATACTTACTAAAGTTGATTAGAACTCAATGCACCATAAAATCTCTTTCAAGTCAGCGAAATGCTCTGGGCTACAGATTCCTCCCCAACTCCCCACTCCACCCCACCCCCAGCCACTCCTGAATTCCATACAAAAGGAACCCCCAAGTACTCCTAGAGTATTGGGCAAATTATATAAGGGTAGAGGGGGGGGAGTGTGGCATTTCAGATTGGAAGGAGGGGAGGTGGTTTAGAACAGTTACAAAGCAGATAGCAACTCCTGGAATGAGGGGCATCCAAGACCCAAAAGGAGGTGTGTGGATTCTGATGAATGAGAGGATGGGAAGACTGCCGGATGCACATAATCTCATAAATTATATCACCCTGGGCTTGAAAATAGTAGCATGGCTTTCTTTAAAAGCGATCTAGGTCCTATTTACATTTCAGAGCAAACAGCATATTGTTTTCATCAGGGGGAAATAAGCACTCATGTTTACCTTATGTTTCCTTCAAAATATTTGCATTTCAAAGCTTCTGAGCTTCAAGTTTCAGAGCTGTTCAAAACGTGGCACCTGGGACTCTCCCAGATGGGCCATGTGACAGCAGAAATCAACACCACCCAGCCAGGATGACACCCAATAAAAGGGCAGTGCCCTCTTTAAGGCCCATGACGCATCTCTAAGGGCACTGAAGCTGGGACAAAGCTGGTGGCCAGATGAGAGATAGGAGAGCCAGGCAGCCAGCTATTCCCTATCCCCTGCTTCTGTGTGGGTCCACAAGTCTTCCTCTTAGGGTTTTTATTTTCCTTCTTTGTACTCTGTGGATAAGCCTGGAGACTGTGCTGGTCTGCACAGACCCTGGGGGTCTGTCCAGGAAAGGGAGGAAATGACAGCCCTGGAGCCCTGAGGAGATGTTAAAGTAAGGCCCGGAAAGAATGGGCAGAATAGCCATCTCATTGCCAGAGGGCTGAGCCAAATGACCTCAATCCAAAACGTCTTGCTCCAAAACTCTCATTCATTCATTCATTCATTCAACAAACAATTATTGAGAGTGGACTATCAGCTGGGCCTCAGTCTAGAGGCTGGGGTCATAAGGATGAAAGAAACCAATCAGGATTCCCATTTATTAGACACTTAACTCTGTGTCAGGCATTGTTCTTGGCTGCACATTAAAGTTGATAGAGTGCTTTTAAAACCACAGTGCCCCAGCCAAACCCCAGACCAGTGAGATCCCAGTCTCTGCAGGTGGGACCCAGACTCCATTGATTTTTGAAACTGCCTGACTCCAGTGCACAGCCAAGTTTGAGACCCTAAGTGTTCCACATGCATGACCTCATTTAATCCTCAGACAGCCTTCAGAGGCAGGCAAGAATTACTATCCCCTTTTTAATAACAAAGCACAGACATATTATATCAGCTGTGACAGAGGAGCAGAGGCAGGATTTGAACCCTGTCAGGTTGCTCCAGAGGCCACACTCGTAACTGCTCTGCCATAGTATCTCCTCGTACCAGCTGCTGTCCTCACAGAGCTCCTGCTCTGGAGAGAAACCAACAAGCAGGTGAACCCCATGTCAAATGAAGCAGTACAGAGAGGGGCACTGTGGGTTGTCCAGCCATCAGCCATTCCCAACTCTTCCCCTGCCTACCATTGCAGAGGCTGAAAAGCCAGAGATTTCTGTCCCACCCTGCCTTGCAGTTGGGCTTCTGGCCAATGAGATGCTGTAGGAAGTTGGCATGGGTACTTCTGGGAAGGGTTTTCCCCTAGGTAATAGGACAGGTGTGTGAGGAGCGCTCCTTTCACCTTTTCAACCCATCTTCGACCTGTTGCCTGGGATATTGCTGGAAGAGGACATGATATTTGGAGCTGCTAAAGCTATCTCATGACCAGGAGGGGAAGCCTGAGAGAATCACAGACAGAATTATCAATGTTATTTTTTTAAATTAATTTTTATTAATTTTTTATACATATCTCCCCATTGCCCCCCTTCCCTCCCAGGCGTACCCCGACCCCCCAGTGTCTGTGATCATTGGTTATGTTTATAAGCATGCATACAAGTCCTTTGATTGATCACTTATTTACCTCACCTAACTTTAATCTTTCTGCTATAATTTCACAGTCTGTTTGATGCTTTATGATTTTTGTCCTCCTGAGAATTATCAGTCTACTCCCTTTCTGTGCTCCTGATTCTATTATATTCACCAGTTTATTCTGTTGATCAGATTTTTAATTCACTTAATTTTTAGATTCACTTGTTGACAGATGTGTATTTGTTGTTCATAATTTTTTGTCTTTTACCTTTTTCTTCTTCCTCTTCTAAAAGGGTACCTTTCAGCATTTCATATAATACTGGTTTGGAGTTGATGAACTCCTTTAGCTTTTTCTTCTCTGTGAAGGTCTTTATCTGCCCTTCAATTCTGAATGATAGCTTTGCTGGATAGATTATTCTTGGTTGTAGGTTCTTGTTGTTCATCACTTTGAATATTTCTTGCCACTCTCGTCTGGCCTGCATCGTTTCTGTTGAGAAATCAGCTGACAGTCGTATGGCTGCTCCCTTGTAGGTAATGAACTCTTTTTCTCTTGCTGCTTTTAATATTCTCTCTTTCTCTTTTGCTCTTGGCATTTTAATTATGATGTGTCTTGGTGTAGTCCTCTTTGGGTTCCTTTTCTTTGGGGTTCTGTGTGCTTCCTCGACTTGTAAGTCTATTTCTTTTACCAGATGTGGGAAGTTTTCAGTCATTATTTCTTGAAACAGGTTTTCAGTATCTTGCTCTCTCTCTTCTTCTGGCACCCCCACAATTCTGATGTTGGTACGCTTGAAGCTGTCCCAGAGGCTCCTTACATTATCTTCACATTTTTGGATTCTTTTCTCTTCTTGCTTTTCCAGTTGAATGTTTTCTCCTTCTTTATATTTCAAATTTTTGACTTGATCCTTGCCTTTCTCTAGTCTGCTGTTAGTACTCTGCATAATAGTTTTCATTTCAGTCAGTGTCTTTATCATCTTCTTTTGGGTCTCACTAAATTTATTCATCTTTTCTAGCATATTCTTGCAAAACCTTATAAGTGTGGTTTTGAACTCTATATCCAGTCGTTTTTTTTCCTCCATTTCTTTTGCTTGTAATCCCTTCCCTTGTCTCGGCATTTTCACTGTGCCAGGGAAACTTCTGTGCTGGATTCAGCCGCAGAAGCCTCTGCTGAGCTTGGGAGGGGTGGAGTCTCAGGGCTTAAGGGACCGCCTTGCCTTCCAGTCGGCCCCGCCCTCCACGGCCCCTGAGTCTCACGTGACTGGGTAATGGCTGGAGCAGTCCTTGTGCGCGCGCGCACCCGCAGCGCCTCTGACCGCTGCCTTTCCGGCTCCCCTGCAAACCAGGACCACACGAGTCTAGGTCCCCAGGGTTTCGCTCAAAACAGGGGCCCAGTGGACTCAGAAGTGGCGCAGTTGGGAGGGTCTGTCTCCCGTCCACTCGCGAAAGCCAGCGGCACAATCAGCAATCTGTCCTCCGCGTGGTGCCGTGCACGACCAGACCTCCGATCCTTTTCAACTCCCCTAAATTTCTGTGCACCTCTCCCTTTTCACAGTCCAAACTCCCCCCGTATGAGTTTCGGCTGGATCTGGGGTTTAGTGTCGTAAGATAAGGGGTTCAGTGCCGTTGGGAGTCTCCGTTTCCCGCCCGCCAGAGAAAGCCAGCCAGGTACTCCGGCACCCGCTCTCTCAGCGCGCGTCTCCGTACCTCAGCTTTTTGCAGCTCCTCTGGGTCTCCGCGAGCCCCTCTCTTTCCTTCTAGTTGTAGAACTTCCACTCAGCCAGCTTTCGTGTGGTTCTGGATGATGTCCGTTCTGTCTTTTAGTTGTAGTTTTGAAATTGTTGTGCGAGGCAGCAGTATAGGTGTTTACCTATGCCGCCATCTTGGATTCTCTCATTATCAATGTTATTGAAGTAACCCTCCGGAGTTCTTCTTAAAGGAGATAACTAAAAAGTCTTCTTTGTTTTCTTCCTTGTTACCTGCATTTGCATCAACTAGAATGAGATTTAACAGAAATCTCCAAAATAACTGTGACTTATGTAAAATAGAAGTTTATTTATTTTTCATATAAAATAAGTCTGGTGTCAAATTATACTACAAAGGAGCAATAATCAAAACAGCATGGTACTGTAATAAAAACAGACATATAGGACATTTCAGTAGAGAGCCCAGAAATAAATCCTCACTTATATGGTCAATTAATCTATGACCAAGTAGACAAAGATATACAATAAGATAAATATAGTCTCTTTAATAAATGGTGTTTGGAAAACTGAAAAGATACATGCAAAAATATAAAATTAGACAACTTTCTTATGTCATATACAAAAATAAACTCAAAATAGATTAAAGACCTAAATGTAAAACCTGAAACCATAAAAATTCTAGAAGAAAATATAAGCAATAAACCCTTTAAAATCAGTCTTAGCACTATCTTTTTAGATATGTCTCCTCCAGCAAAGGCAAAAATAAAAAATGAATGGGACTACATCAAACTAAAAAGGTTTTGCACAGCAAAGGAAACCATCAACAAAATGAAAAGAAAACTTGCTGAATGGCAGAAAATATTTATAAATGATACACCTGATAAGGAGTTAATATCTAAATATATAAGGATTTCATCCAACACAACACCAAAAAACAAACAACCCAATTAAAATATGGACAGAGACTTAAAGAGACATTTCTCCAAAGAGGACATACAGATAGCCAATATAATAGGAAAAAGTGCTCAACATTATTAATCATCAGGGAAATACAAATCACAACCACAATGAGCTGTCACCTCACACCTGATTCCCCCTGTAGGAGTCTTGCCCCATCAGAAAGGCTATCATAAAAAAAAATCAACAAATAAATAATGAGTAACAAATGCTGGGGAGGACATGGAGAAAAGGGAACCCTCATACACTATTGGTGGGATTGCAAATTGGTACAGTCACTATGAAAAGAGTATGTATATTCTTTTTAATAATTTAAAATAGAGCTGCCATACCACCCAGCAATTCCACTCCTGGGTATTTATTCAAAGAAATCCAAAACACTAAATCATAAAGACATATGGACCTATGTTCATTGCAGCATTTCTTGCAATAACCAAGATATGGAAGAAACTTAGGCTGCCTAGTTCTATCGATAGCTTAATGGGTAACGAAGACATGGTGCATACTGTATGTTTGTTAAAAGGAGGGGGAACTTTAAAAAAAATTAATGTAAAAAAATATAAAGACCGAGAAACCAAGATGGCGCCATAGGTAAACACTTAAAGCGCTGCCTCATACAATAATTTCAAAACGACAGCTAAAACACAGAACAGACATCATCCAGAACCACAAGAAAGCTGAATGAGTAGAAATTCTACAACTAGAAGGAAAGAGAGGTGCTCATAGAGACTCAGAGGAGCTGCAAAAAGCTGAGGTACAGAGACACGCTCATGGAGAGGATGGGTGGTGGAGTGCCTGGCTAGCATCCTCTACTGTGAGGGAGAAAAAACTCCTGACTGCACTGAAGCCCAGTTCTGACTGCACTGAACCTCAGTTCCAGGCAAGACTCATACGAGGAGAGTCTGGACTGTCAGGAAAAGGGAGGAGTGCACAGAAATGCAGGGGAGCCACACAAAGCAGAGGCCTGGAAGCACGTGCACAAGTGCATGCAGAAAGGACTGCAGCAATTACTGAGGGACACTGAGACCCAGGAGCCTCATAGGGCAGGGCTGATGGGAAGCCAAGGCTCTCTGCTCAGCCCTAAGATTCCGCCCCATCCAAGCCAAGCACAGAGGCTTTTGCAATTTTGCAAGTCTTCTCTCATAAGGCAGACTCCAGCACAGAAGTTCTCCCATTGTAGACACAGTTGATTCTCACAGCCATTTGGCCTGGAGGTCAATTCCCCCCAGTGATACCAACAACAATCAAGACTTAACTACAACAAGGCTGCACACACAGTCCACAAAGGGGTGCACCAAGAGAATCCATCTCAGGTAACTGGGGAGACAGAGCTACAGGGCCATATAGGACACCTCGCACACAAAGCTACACTACCAACTCAGGGAAACAGCAAAAATGCAGAGACAAAGAAACAGATCACAAACGAAAGAAATGGAGGAAAACAAATGACTGGATATAGAGTTCAAAACCACGGTTATAAGGTTTTTCAAAAATTTCCTAGAAAAGGTCAATAAATTTAGTGAGACCCTTGGGGATATGAAAAAGGACCAACTAGAAATTAAACATACACTGACTGAAATAAAAAATACTATACAGAGATCTAATAGCAGACTAGAAGTATGCAAGAATCAAGTCAAATATTTGAAATACAAAGAAGCAGAAAACACTCAACTGGAAAAGCAAAAAGAAAAAAAAATCCAAAAATGTAAAGATAGTGTAAGGAGCCTCTGGGACAACTTCAAGTGTACCAACATCAGAATTATGGGGGTGCCAGAAGAAGAGAGACAGCAAGATACTGAAAACCTACTTGAAGAAATAATGACTGAAAACTTCTCTGCCTGGTGAAAGAAATAGATTGACAAGTCCAGGAGGTGCACAGAACCCCAAACAAAAGGAATCCAAAGAGGATCATATCAAGACACATCATAATTAAAATGCCAAGAGCAAAAGACAAAGCAGCAAGAGAAAAACAGTTAATTACCTACAAGGGAGCACCCACATGATTGTCAGCTGATTTCTCAACAGAAACTATGCAGGCCAGACAGGAGTGCCAAGAAATATTCAAAGTGATGAATAGCAAGAACCTACAATCAAGATTACTCTACCCAGCAAAGCTATCATTCAGAATTGAAGGGCAGATAAAGAGCTTCACAGATAAGAAAAAGCTAAAGGAGTTCATCAACACCAAACCAGTATTATATGAAATGCTGAAAAGTACTCTTTAAGAAGAGGAAGAAGAAAAAAAGGTAAAGATAAAAATTATGAACAAAAAATACATATCTATCAACAAGTGAATCTAAAAACCAAGTGAATTAAAAATCTGATGAATAGAATAAACTGATGAATATAATAGAATCAGGGGCATAGAAAGGGAGTGATTGATAATCCTCTGGGGGAAAGGGGTGACGGGGGGTGCAGGAAGAGACTGGACAAAAATCATACACCTATGGATGAGGACAATGGCGGGGGTGGGGAGTAAGGGCAGAGAGTGGGGTGGGAACCGTGTGGAGGGGAGCTATTGGGGGGGGGAGGAACAATTGTAATAATCTGAACAATAAAGGTTTATTAAATTTAAAAAAATTATAAGAGAGAGAGACCAAGTAGAGATAGCAAACCTGATGACAACATATAGATAGAAAGATAGATGATAGATAGATAGATAGATAGATAGATAGATAGATAGATAGAGTCTGAAGATAAGCAGTCCAGGGTGATGGGAAAGCTTTAAAGTTATGAGAACCAAGCATCTTTCTCTTGCTGCCATGCCATTCTTAGCATGTAACTTCTACTTACATCAATCAAAGATGGCTGCCCAAGCTGCAGGCAGCACATTTGCATTCCAACAAGCAGAGCAGAAAAGAAGAGATGGAGGGACGGTGCACCCATCATTTAAAGCACACTTCTCAAAAGCTGTTCTGTTTATATCCCATTGGATAAAATTTAATGGCTACAATAGAAGTCAGGAACCATGTCTGTTCTGATTAACCAATAGTTTATCCAAAATGAAGGAGTCTATTGATCAGAAAGAAAGGAGGGCTATTTGGGAGCAATCAGCAGCTTCTGAACAACCTGATAATCCAGGTTGCTGTGACAATTGTGTTCAAAAGTGACTTCTTTGATGAAGAAGGGAGAAGACTTACAAGGCAGCCAGGACAAAGGAAGGGAGGACAGGGTTCTGGACAGAAGCAATAGCTCAGGCAGAAGCTTTAGGAGAGCATACTTGGTACATTTGGAGAACCAGAAGAAATCCTGTCGCTAGATGATAAAAAGCAAGGTAGGTGAGAGGAGAGATGGGACAGGCTGCAAGAAACCAAGCTGTGGAGGACCCTTTACCATGAGGAGGAGCGTGGGCTTAATCTAAGCATGACAGAGACCTACTGGAGAGTGTTGGCAGGTAAGTGACATGATCAGGTTTGCATTTTGGAAAATTCATTCTGGTCACTGGGTGGAGGATGCATTGAGCTGGAGAAAGGCAAAGCTGGAGGCAGGGAGACACAGTGGGAGGCTCTTGGAGGCTGACAAGCAGCTGACACTGGCCTGCAGCGGCACACTGGCAGGCCCTGCCTCTCTCTGGAAGGATGATGAAGGTTGGTTTCCAACAGTGCTGCTCAGACGGTTTATCTGTGTGAGATTCCAAGCTTCACCAGAACCTAATGCAATGCACTCCTTCCTTCATTGAGAGAGTCTTGCTACAAAAATTGCACCTGTGCACATATAACCAGCTGAATTAAACATGTACTTAGTGATGTATTTGCTTTACACCCTGGTGTAAGCTCCTTCCTTCTTTGTAGACCAATAAGAGTTTGCAGCCCAACACCAGTCTAAGGACTACACTTTGAATATCACTGCTTGCAAGATAAAAGGAACCTGAATTCCTCAGGGAAGGCTGCCTTCTTGGACCAGGGAAAGACTACTTTCTGTGTCTGCTGCAAGCCTTACTATTCTTACTAGTAATTGCTCCAGTGTCCAATGCCAACCTACCGCACCTCTCCAGCGGTTACCTGTGGCCTTTGACAGAGGGACTGCTGCTGATCAACTTGTCCAGGAGTGGCAAACTCTCAGGTGTCCAGCCTCACTGGCCACCTGGAGTCCTGGGACCTTACAAACACTGCCTAGCCAAGCTCTTTTCAGGGATAGTGAGGAAGGCAGATGACTGGCTAAGATGAGTTGTGGGATTAGCTCCTGAATAGCTTCTTAGTTCTTAAGACATTCTGACAGGGGAGAATGAAGAGGCCCTGAGAAAACTTAGGTAAGAAGGGATACCCGGCCCAGGGCCGGGCCAATGTGTGCACACACTTTCTGCACAGGCCAAGTCTGTCCCCCACTGGGCTGCCTCCTGCCTGCTGCAAGCTCTTTCAGGAAAGTATCAGACTCACAGCTTCCCCAGTGCCCCTCACCCTGCCCGCCCCGAGTATGGCCACAAGTGTCCCTCTCACTGCCAAGCACTCTTCAAGCAGCTTCACATGCATTAACTCATTTATTGCTGATCCCCACGAAGTACTTGTAGAATCAATTCATCAGTTCGCCTCATGCGTCAATGCTTGCCTCTTCATCAACTATCCACACAGTCTCAGCAAGGGCAGACCGAGGGAACGGAGGCCCCAATTTGAGCTCAAAAATTAAGGCAACCAGTTCAAGTAACAGTTCAACCCCATGTCAGCACAGGCTCCATTGGAATATCCAGTGGCCAACTTATCAGTCAAGCGTCTGAAAGAGGGGTTCCAGACAGTCTAGGCAGTAATCCTAGGACAAGTCACTGGCTCATAGGGGACAGACTCTCAGAGCAGCTTCTTCTAAGAGCCTTACCTGCTCAGTGGGCAAGATGGCATATCTGAGGCCAAGAGGGGGAAGTAGCCCAAGGTGATATATAAGATCCAAAGTGACCCCCA
Source organism: Lasiurus cinereus (assembly GCA_011751065.1). Taxonomy (NCBI): domain Eukaryota; kingdom Metazoa; phylum Chordata; class Mammalia; order Chiroptera; family Vespertilionidae; genus Lasiurus; species Lasiurus cinereus. The sequence continues at coordinate 509,188 of JAAGEH010000367.1, forward strand.
GGATGGCAGAGCTGAAACTGGGCATTGTCCCAAAGCCTACCTGTCTTTGTGCCTTGCTCCCCAATGCCTAGGAAAGTGCTCACTGTAAGGAAGAAGCTGATGCCATCCCAATGAGCCTCTGGGTACATGTTGAGCCCAAAGGTGGACCTCAGCCCCCACTGATGCCCTTTGGTAGCACTGACCAAGAGCAGTGCAAGAGCATGCAGGATCCTGCTTCTAAAAGCCACCCTGAGGAATCAGGGTGTCTGGGAAACTGGCCCATGGGTTGCTGAGGAGCCCGGCCACCCTCCCAGTGAGCTGACCCCTCCATGCCCCCACCACAGTCACCACAGGAACAGCCAGTGCTGGGCACTTCCACCCTGGCTAACTGAGCCCCGCCCTCTACCTACCCCTCATCTCCAGCTTTGTGTTTTTCTGGAGCCTGGAACTTGGGAGGGTGTGAGCCAGGGAGGCCAGAGAGCAGTGAATGAAATTCTTTGTTTAAGAAAACCGAGAGCCGCACTACTGCAAGCCCAGGAGAAGCATGTCATTTTGCTGGAAATGCGATTTTCCCTAACAAGTACAGAATTCTACATGACATGTTGAAAAGTGTATCTCTTTGAGAAGCTGCTCTGTATCTCAGAGGCATCACCAGGACAGAACCATGTAATGTGGCAGTTGCCATGGCAATGCCTCGTTTTCCATAGACAGGGAAATCAGAGTGGCTAAGTCGATTGAGAGGCCCCAAATAATGTCTCCAGAGCAGGCTGAGTGAGATGTGGCTCTGGCTTTTGCAGCGCCTGGGGTGCTATTTGGGGTCTCGGGCCACCTTCAATATGCTTCATGGGAAATCCTCAGCTAGCACAGAGCACCTCCTCCTCTATCAGAGGCTTGGTGATTGCAGGATGAGATCTGCTCAAGGTCATCAGACAAGGCGTGCCAGGGCCAAAATGACATCCTCAGGCAGGAGGGGACACCCTCCCTTCTACCCCAGTGGTTCTGCTCTTTTGCCCAGGGTCCTGAAGCTGATTCAGATGCATCTGTGCACACTGGCAGAGACACTCATGTCTGCCCATGGACACGTGCTCCTGGGACCGGCTCTCCAAGCACATGGGCGGGGCCACACAGAGCAAGTGCTCCACCTGTGGATGTGGCACTAATGTCCTACATACCTAAACACACCCAGGGGAGCCCTTAGCTCAGAGGACATGGGTCTGTCATCTTATGACTTGCCACAGTTGTCTTGTAAGGGGTAGATGTGACACTTGAACTCAACATGCACACATAGACACACAGACACAGTGACACACACAGAAACAATCAAACGCAGACACACACAGAGAGACACACACAGACATACACAGAGACGCAAAGTCAAACACAGCCACACAAACACACACACACACACACACACACACACACACACACACGACTCTGTCCCAGCCCATAAGGCCCATAAGCATTATGCCCAGACTTGGCCAGACCCCAGTGTAAAGCAGAGTAGCCCTTCTCCCTCCATCAGAAGAGATGGAGGCACGATGCTCAGAGGGAATTAGCTAGATCTGGAGCCCACGGAGGAAGTGCCCTCACCCTATATGGGTTCCTGTGTCAGCACAGTGTGGCCTGTGCTCTCTCCACTCTCCCAGGAGGTGGCTGGCAGCTAGCACTGAACAGAAACAAGAGAAGCATCCCCTGTTCTTTCATCTCCAGACACAGTTAGGAGGGGGCTGGGCGTGACGGTGGGGGAGAGGCAGGTGCCCCCTCAGCTTCCCAGAGGAAACATTTTATGAAACTGTCAGAGATGTAATAGAACTGTCAGAAGTACAGAAATCAGCTACACAGATTACAAAAACATATGTCAGGGACCTATTGGTTTCATGACAGTGTGAAAATCACAATTTTTCTGTCAAGATAGAAAATAGAAACAGAGAAAAGCCAAGAGCACTTGAGCATGCATCCACCGAGACTGGTGAGTCCCACTGAGGTAGGTCCTGGGCAAAGTTCTACCCCTTCCCTTTCCCTCCACACCCCCCTACTGCCCGCCCCCGACCCCGCGCCTCCCCTCCCTCCCCGCCACAGCAGGATCCAGTGGTGGCCAGGGTTCTCCCACCCTCACCCCCAGGGAAAATGGCCACACCTTCAGGTCTCCCTGTCTGAGAAAGTAGGACTACACTTCCGGCTGCCAGGTCAGCAACTCCGGGCCTCGTCTCCCGCTGGTGGCTGTCCTGTCCTCCAGGGACGGCAGGTTTTGGAGAATCCCAGACACCGACCAGGTCACTGTTGGCATGGTTGCTGAGCAGAGGAAGAGCAACCACAAGCCTGGCTGCTTTGCTCTTCCCTCTTGAGGTTACGAGGAAGCCAGTGCGGGCCCTGGCCAGGGTGGGGTGGGAAGTGGCAGCGGGGAGGGCCGGCCTGGGGGAACCGGGTCTTGAGGGAACCACATGCTGTGCAAGTGGCCCACAGGTCCCGGCCTCCCAGCTGCCACTCATGGGCTCTAGGGTCCCCTCTTCTTGAGGAGCTTTGTGCCCCAGGCCAACCAGCCACAGCTGGGGTTCCTTGGGGCTATAACCAGAGTCTGGGTAGAGGCCTCCCGCCACGGCAGGGAGAGGGTGACAGGTGTTGGTTGCCCATCAGCACATGGAACACCTCAGAGGATCGGAAAACATGGAGACTGGCTTTGGGGTCAGACAGGCCTAGGTTTGAATCTCAGTCCCAGAGTCCATGTACCTTTGGCCAAAGCACCTGGACACCTCCAAGTTCTGATCTCCTCAAATTTTTGTGGAGATGAGAACACTTAACATTTTGGATCCATCATGAGGGTTTTGTAAAACACCACATCTGCATTTGGGTCCCCAGGAGGGGCTGGCTTCATGCCTCACCCCTTCCACAGCAATCCACTGGGCCTCCTCCATTGAAGGGCCAGGCTGCCATTGAAAACACTTTACATCTAGAATATGCAGAGCATTCGTCCCTTCCTCTGCAAACTGGAAATGACAGCTACACCCTCACACTTTCCCCTGGAAGCAAAGTGAACCCCCTCAGTTCCTGAGGCCCTTCCCGCTGGTCTTAGTCTGGGCCTTACAGAAGTAGGATTCAGGGAGAGGGATTCCTAGGGAACCGCCCCAAGAGAGAAAACGGGAAGGGTGTTAGAAAAGGCTGGCGAGGTACAGGTCACAGTGCAGGTCTGACCATGAGTACCAGAGAGGAGGAGAGCACATGCCTGCAAGGGAAGGCCTGACAAGGTCAAAGCCTTGGCCAGTGCATGTCCTTGTGACCTGTGACATCCCTGCCACACTGTCAGAAGCAGCTGAGGTGGGCAGAGTCCAACAGCTAAGCCAGGCTGGGTTCTGCCTCCATCCCACAGTGGCAGGTATGAAAGCCCCACTTCATCACTCTCCCCATGCTAACCCACATGCAGTCCTTTGCCTGCAGCTCTCTCCTCTGCTCTTGGCCTGACTAGCCCCAGTCTGTCCCCGTGAGTCTTAAGTAGAGGTCCCTTCCTCCAGGAAGCTTTGTCTAATCTGGGCCCCTCCTCTCTGGCATTACTGGAATGTGCTATAATTATATGAAGAATCTTTGTCCTCCCCACAGCCACCCCACCCCACCCCACCCCACACACACACTACATAGCTCAGAAGGGCAGCAGACATCAGTAGGTCACTGTTGGCCTGGTTGCTGGCAGAAGAAGAGCAACCACAAGCCTGCCTTAGCCTAAGCCCAAATCCAGGGCACTGGGCCAGGCACTGATGTGCCAGAAACAGGCACTCAGGACCCTTCTTGATGCCAGCTCAGAAGAGAGAGTCCAGAAAGCAGGTGTCCCTAGCAAAGAGCACTTTGAGTCACCAAGCATCACCCTAAGAGGTACATCTGGCTCATCCACTTGACAGTCCCCCTACTGTGGCAAGGCTGAGTGAGTTGCCAGCTGGCAAAGACATTGATTCCCTTCCCTTGCAATGGCCAGAGCAGGCGCAGGGTCACCCAGAATGCCTGTGTGAGTCTCCTGGCTGTGGCAGCCTGGCCTGTGCATCCTAATAGGCTATATAATGTTTATCCTTCTCGGTGACATCACAAAAACAGGTCAGAAGGTACCAATTCTAGTCCAACCCATTATACAGATAAGGAAACTATAGCCCAAAAAGAGAAAGGGCACTTCCTAAGAGACATCAGAAATGAAGAGATTGGGGTTCTCATCCAGGGCTGCTGCTGAGTCCCCATCCCAGACACCTCAGCTTTGCTGCTACCAACTTCAGCCCTTGTCAGCACCATCTCCATCCCTGCCTTCATCCCCAGAGCAGCGCCCCTCCTTCCATCAAGGCCCAGAAGCGTCCCCCCTCCACCCTCCGCCCAGTTCCTCCTGATACCTCAGCCACAAGTTAGCTCATCTCCCCGGCAGCTGTCTCCACCTCTCTGATTTCCGTCTCGATGGGGAAGGCATCATGCTGGAGTAGGATGTTGAGCTAATAAATATGTATGCAGGATTTTTATTACTTAATAGTTGTAAGGTTAATCGTCGTGGTGAACGCCTATATTTAATGTGTCAATGGAGCTGCAAAATGCCAAACTGAATAGCTTTAACACACATTAGTTCTACTTGTGAATCTACAAATAGGAACCTTGTCAGAAAAGTATTCAAACCAAGATCAGTATTGATTTTGGTCCTCAGGAAAGGCACTGGGCTGTGACAGTTTAAAATGATAAATGTCTAGAGAATTATTTGCCTGTATTGATAAAAAGAGGCAGATATAAAGCTGACAGTCTCGGAGGCGTCGCCACTGAGTGAGGGCAGCCCGTCTAACATTGTTAGGGCTCGAGCTAATCTCCCTTTGGATATGGAGAAGATCTGTGTGCGATCAGGCCCTGCCCTGAGACTGGGCTTATAATTGCAAAGGAGGGGCTCTGGGAGCTTGTGCAGTGGGCTCCCGGTTTCTGCCCTGACTACCCCCATCACATTTTGGAAAGGTAGCATTCTGCAGAGACACTAGCATCTTTCATTCATCGCTCCCCACCTACTCAGTAGCCTTTTACAGCTCAGAAAGCAAAACTGAAGTCTTCAGCCAGCCTTAGTGCTCTTGTCTCAAATGCCACCACCTACCTCCTCACCTCCTCTCTCAAAGCTCCTTCCTCTCACAGGAACTCCATGCCAGCAAGACTGGCGGTCGGTCGCAGCTCCTATGAATTCTCCTCAAAGGCCTTGCTCATACAATTTCTCACCTGAATTGAACTGCCTTCCATTTTAGCTGTCTGAAGCCGACACTTTCCCCAGGATAAACCCCCACCTTCTCTTCATTCTATACTCCAAGGCCACTGTGACTCGAGCAAGGGTGGGACCAACCAAGACCCTCTTCTTAACCAGACCCCAGACAGGCTCCTCCAAATCTGCTTCCCAAATGGACCTGTATTTTCGGGCTTCCGTGTTCATCTCTGCACTGTCCAATTTCAGAAAGAATCCTGCAGAGTTCAATTTAACTAGAACGCATCACCTCCATATCAGATGGGGTTCCTCATTCTCCCCCTCTCCAAGTTGATGTCTGGCCACCCTGGCCAGTCTTCAGCAGGAATATTGTTAGGTTTAGCCAGAATCCCCCGCACCCCCACCCCTGATGTTTCCTCTTAGTAATTTTCCACCCACAGACACCCCTCCATCCCCACTGCTCATGTTGTATCCTGTGTTGAGCCCAATCTCTGCCCCCTACTACAAAAGCCCACCACAGCAACCACCCCTGAGGAGAGTGTGACTTACCTTCTTTAACAGGTGTCATGTGTAAGTTTTTCTTTAACTCTGGACACCAGACCTAAAAGGGTGTTCCTCTCCCTCTCAGTCGCCTTACTCTGCAGTATTTTCCTCTGCACCTATTTCACCAGCTGGTAGATGTGTTTATATGTTGCCTAAATTCCGTCTGTCTCCCCCAAACCCAATGTAAAAACAGACAGTTTGTTTATTTTGGTCATCACTGTGGAATAGTAGTTGTCACCAAGAAGGTGTGAAATAAGTGCTTATTGAACAAATGAATGAATGAGTGAATAAATGAATGAATGGATGAATGAATGAATGAATGAATGAATGAATGGATTCCATCAAGAAGCCTTCCAAACATCCTCTGGGCAGCCTCAGAAAGAAACCTGTGCCCTAGATAGGACTGGACAGTGGCAAAGAGCAGGCTGCATCCTGAAAGGGACACACAGACAGGAAGAGCAGGTCCTGGGAGTTTGGAGAGTAACGAGAGTGGGCTCTCTCTCTCTGATGCCCATGCAGGCTGACCCATGCCAACTGGGAGGCAGGAGGACGATCCTGGAGGAGCTGCAGTGAAGGGTGTCTGCCAACCTCATGGGATGGGCTATGTGAGCCATAGGAATAGAGATGAGGGATGTGCCTGAGGGAGTGACAAAGAATCACAACCATAGCCCCCCCAGAGCAGGTGCTCCCCGAGGGCAGGCACTGTGTTCCTTCCTCCCTGTCACTCAACACCTGCCCAGGTAGGTGCCCAATAAGAATAGATAGTATTGCGACACCCAGTAGGCCGGCCCCTTGCCCTGTGGGAGATGCCTCGTGCTCTCTACCCTCAAGAAGAGACAGAGCACTGGTCAGCAGTGGGTTCCCAAGGGGAGCAGGGGGATGAGCACACCGCAAGAGGCCGCTCACTGCCCCAGCAGGGGCAGCAGGCAGGCCCAGAGTCTCCATGCTCATGCCAGGGCTCCCAAGGCAAGGGCAGCAGAAGGCCAGGCGTGTCCTGGACCTCCTTCCACAGAGCAGCTAGGCCATCTGACTCCCGGTGCTCGTGTCCACTCCCTGGGCTTCTCCCTCAGCCACATGGCATTACCTGGGGCAGGTCCTCAGGGGCCTGGAGAGACCCGGAATCAGTGCCACACAGTGCAACACTAACGCTGAGGCCCAGAGAGGGCAAGCTGTTCACCTGGCATCAGACAGTGGCTCAGCAATCTGACACCACAAAACCCTTGTTCCCCTAGAAAGTTACCCTTCCTAGCACCCCAGCACCTTGGGTGTGTTTGTGTCTCCATATGACTGTCAGGCCTCCCCAGCCACAAAGCTACCATGACAACTGCCAAGGGGCTCACAGCTCTAGCTGGCTGAGCACTGCACAGAAAGTTGAGACCTGGGTTCTAGCTCCAGGGCCTCAGAGGCCAGCTTCTCAAGTCAGGAGGGAGGGTCATGGGCTAGGTCAAAGCAAATATGTGTGTGGCATCAGGGTCAAGGGTGGCAGGTAGAAGTGGGGAGGAGGAGACCTTATAAGAAAGGAGTCCAGAATCCCACCGTCCTGCCATCACCCAAGTGGCTTCGCTCTCATCTGAGGCCTCTGCTTAGGGTTACCCAAAAAGTACATGACTCTGTGGCACCCCCTGTACCAGCTTCTGTCCCCAGGGGGCAGACTCTTTAAGGGGCTGTACTGTAGGAGGAGTGGCTCAGGGGCAAAGAGTCCCCGAAAACCTTTCACTGTGATACCCTCAGCTTCTGAACCATCCGCTGAGCCCAGGCAAAGTTGTGAGAAGTGAGAGAAACATAGACACCAGCATTTGCTACAAGGGACACATGAGCTCCAAGGCAGCTGCTGAGCAGTTAGGACAGGTGGCTATGCCACCTGGGAAGAGAGGTGGCAACGCTCCTTCTCTAAATGGCCACATTGGGAACCCTGGGCCTGTCAGTCTAGCCCCAGCTTCAGGCTGTGCCAGAAGGGGCTACAGGGACCAGCTGGGTGGAGCCAGCACAGACCTGAGAGCAGTCTGGCCCGGCAGTGGTCAGAGGAAATGGGTGTTCTCATAGTCCTGAATGACCAGACCAGCAAACCCTCCAGGCCTTTCCCAGCCTCCCTAAGACATGGCCTGAGACAGAGTGGAGGATCATTCAGACAAAAGTTTCTTCTAAGACCCTACTACCGGGAATGGAGGAGCCTGGAGCCTAAGCAAGTGAGGTGGAGGAGACACGGAGGTTTGATCTCCTGGGAGCCTGAGTTCCCACCTCAGAGCACGCAGGGGGACCACAGCAGACCAGAGGCTGATTGTCAAGAGGCTAATTGGCTCAGCAGGTATGGGCAGTAGGAGGAGGTGACCGAAGCTCACCTGAGTCTGAGGCAGAGAGCTGGGCTCCCCATTCAGAGCTGACCATCACCTAGACCAGGACCAGGAGAGCACACCCCCTGAGCAAGGGCCTTCCCTGCTGAATCCCTGGGTAGGCCTGGGAGGGGGCTTTGGTTGGGTGGCCCCAGCCCTGGTCAGTGCTTTCTGAGGGTTATATTCGCTCCATCCAGGCATCCTCGTGCTCTCAAGCCTCACTCCCATAGCACAGACCGAGCTATGTTTCCAAAGGGAGGTTGCATCCAGACTAGAAAGGTAGTTACAAAACAGACCCATATTCAAGGGGGGACCAGATTTGGTTTCATGAATCTTGTACCAGTGGTCATGGACCCCGGAGAGCCTGCAAGCCTTGGAGCCAGTGGGAGCTCAGTCTTCTAGTACAAGGAACTGTTCGTCACCTCCTCTCCCCTGAACCAGAATGAGCAAAAGCAAGGCCACTGTGGATGGAATGAGCAGGTGGGGCTCACTCCTACCTACCTCCTTCCCCTCCCTAACCCTGCTGTGGAACCCTAGATTCCTCGGAACATGGTTTGGAAACCAGTGGCCTAGTCCAGCCCCTCCCCTCTATTTTACAAATAGAAAAATGGAGTCACAGAGAAAGGAAGGGGGTCATTCAATGCCACACAGCCATTCTGGAAAAGAGCTAAGAACACAACTGGGAGAATAGAATCCTGGACATTCTTTTTCTAGTTCAGAAAACCATGGCCCATCATGTGTGGATAGGCGATCCCGTGGTCCCTCACAGTCTGGGGCTAGACCCTTCCTTTGGGAAGCTGAGCACTCCTTCTGGTAAAGAGAAAGTCCTCTGACCACTGCAGGCACTGCCCCTCTCCTGCAGGCTCCTGTCTGTCTGTGTCTCTCCCTCCCCTCCCTTCCAAGTCAGAGCAGGCTCAGCCCCAAACAGCTCCCAGACATGACCGTGCCCTCTCTCCTGCTCGTAATTACCCTGTGATAGATGTCGGCATAGCTGCTAAAGGTAGCTGCGTGCGGGTTTTATGGTCATTTTCCAACAGCCTAGACCTTTTAAACTCTCTTGTGGGAGCAGGTTAAGATGATTATGCAGATGGATGGACCCTGGTGCAATATTATGTCAGCGATGGAGATGTAGGAGCTGCAGATGAGGCGTGATTACCGCCAGGAGGAGCCTGCTGCCACCAGCTGAGACCGAGGGACCTGAGCAAGGACCTGGGCTCCTGGAGCACCACACTCACACACTCACACACACTCACACTCACCCACTCCTCCTCAACCTCTCTAGCTAGTCATCAGCTATAAGGGGACTCTGTTCCCATGGAAACATGAAATGTCAGCCATGTCTGTTGGGACACCAGGAAGGCATAGGTGTACAGGGAGGAGCAGCAGCCAGGACCCACGGAAGACTTGTCCCAAGCTTTTTTGGTGGGAATGAGATGATCTACATCAGACACAGAGTTGGACCCCATGGACAGCCCAAAGAGTGGCCAAAAAGGACCAGCACGTTCTGGCAAAGCCCTGGACCAGGGTGAGGTCGCTCAGAGAGGAGTTGCTGCTGTAGCCCTGCACACCTTCTAAAGATGCTGCACACTTGGCTCTGTGCTTCCCTGAAAAGCAAGGAAGAAGAACGGACAACCACAGGCTCAGTTCCACTCGATGGAAAGAAGCTCCCCCTTCTCAGCCCGCCTTCTCCCGGCTCTGCAGGCGGGAGAGTTGTCTCCCAACAATGTCCTTGGCAGTACCTCTCGGTCAGAGGCACCATAATTACCTTCTTAGGGATGAGTCACCTAACTGCATCTTCAGCACAAGCAGAGGGTGTGATGCCAATGCGGAGCTCGAGAAGACAGTTCTCCAGGAAGAGGCAGGCGGCAAGGTGTGGAGAGGCTGAGCCAGGAAGGTCAAGTGCAGACGCTCCTGGGGGCGAGTTGATACCACAATCTTCTACAACCCTCTAGAAATAGAATTCCTCTCCTGCCAACTGCAGAGAGTTGATGATAGCCACCTCTGAGAGCACCCAGCCGGGCAAGTATCCCGTATGCAGAGAAAGGTGGAACCATGTGCTTGGACACCCACCAAGCAGAAAGTAGGAATTATCTGTGCCAGGTGCCTGGTAATTATCGAGGCCAGAACAGCCATGACTGTGAGCAGCATAAGAAACATTCACAGGCTCACTGCCCCCGGCTCACCTTGGGTTTGGTAACTGACCCTAAAACCACTGTGACTGCGTGGAGGCTGCTGCTATGCTGACACCTATGCCAGGGCTGGCTCAGGATGAGTGAGCCTGGGCCTGAGGATGGACAGCCATGGAGCTGGGGACAGGGGCAGGGGAATAAGGACAGGGTTGGCACTGCCATTCCCATCAGGATTCTATTCCGTGCCTGAGTAAAGGGGCCCACGCTACAACCCGCATCTCCCAAAGCCAGGAACTGGAGACAAAGAAGAGAAATGGACTCTCTGCTGGTGTGGGAAATGGAAGCCCAGTGCCACTCACATCTCCGTCCCCTGTGATTGGCAGCTCTTGTTGGCTGAGCTTCCCCAGTTCCAGGCACTGTCCTGAGTAACTTGCGTGCAGTTCATCCTCTCTGCTCCTTGCATCACGCGTGCAAGGGCTATGCAATTACCCCCATTTTACAGGCAGGGTTACTGAGGCTAAGACAAGCAGTGTAACTCCTCCAGGGTCCCCCAAGGGGGATGGGATCTAGCCCAGCATATGGAGCCTGTTGTCCCAAGAGAATCCGACTCAAAGGGCCCAGCCTTTGGAACCAAATGCATCGGGACTTGAATCCCAGTACAGCTGCTTCCTTACTATATGACCTACACAGAAAAATTTAACCACTCTGGGCCTCTGGTTCTTCCTCTGTAAGTTGGTGTTAATTATGCCCGGGTCCAAGAGTCCTTGTCAAGGATGAAGGAGCTGTATGCCAGCTATGTGGGGATGGGGAACCGCAGGGAAGAAAGGGCTGGCTGCCTCTGGATCCAGGGTGTCTCAAACAGCCTGGAACTGAATAAACAGCTGTGGAGTGAGTGTGGGATTCTCCCTGCTGAAAAGCAGCATGTGCTCACAGAAAACATGAGAAATGAACACAGGCATTTCATAAATGTCACGCCTAAGTCCCACCTGTAAAAATAATCGCTGTTCTGCTTTCTCTGATAGGTAAATCATTCGAGTCCTGTGAACTCCTCACCTCCCAGCCACGACTCCTGCCACTCATAGCTTGGTCAGAGACCCCCAGACAGGCTGAGCCTCCTCCATGCGAGCCTCCTCCATGCCAGCCTGTCTGAGTACGGACTGAGGGAGCTGCCTCCCTCCCACCCATCTTGTTTCTGCCACCCACCAGCCCTCAGCCCTGCCACAATGCTGAGTGGGGGCCGCTCAGCAGTGGGGGCTTCAGCGCTGCCACATCTCCTGAGGAATGTGAGCAATCAGATCCTTCAACACAGAAGCCTTGTGGGGAGGGAGGAGGCTTAACCTGCTCACCCAGAGACACTTCCTAGACGTGCTCCTGCCAGAGCATGGCCCATGACCCTTCATAGCCTGGTCCTGCCTGCCTCGCACTCTTTCCTGCCACCTCCGCCGTGCACCCACCACACCAGACAGCTACATTGGTCCCCATATAGTCAGCCTCCTTTGTTGCCTTAGTCCCTCAACATAAAGTGCTCTTCTCCCTTCTGGGTGTGACTTCTTGTCCATTCTTCAAGAGCTCACTCAGGGATTGCTTCTTATAAGCCAGGAAGCTTCCCTAGGCCTCTAGCATTGGTGTGCTCGCCTTACCCTATGCCCACACCACCAGGCTTGCCTCCATTGCAGTGTGAGCACGCTGTTCTCACGCTCTGGTCCTGTCAGGCCAGGAGTTGGGGAGAGCTTCGGGTGGTGTGGGTAATGGGAGGACAATCTGCCACCTCTCAGTAAGTGCATTGAGGAGCTATATGGCCCCAATTCTTGACAATACACCTGTAAGACACATCTATGCCTCCCAGTGTTTAGAAGAGTCGGGTTCACTGAATGGCCAGTGGGAAGGAGGGAAGACTTAAGGAGAGAAGGACAATGGGTGGGTGGACCACAGGAGGCTGAATGCGGCTTTCCCATGGGTCCCAAGCTGGCTGCTCAGGCCCACAGAGGTGATGAAGGAGCAGCAATAAGAACACACCAAGTAGGCTGGGCTGGCCGCTCCGCGCAGGCCCACCCTCAGCCCCTCATCTCACCCTGTCCTCAGTGAGGAGGAGCACAGGAGGGGCTGGGAGCTTGGCCTACAGAGGAGCAGAATCACGGTGAGAGGACGCTCTCATCCAAACTGAGCAGAGCAAGGCCTCCCCAAGAATCATTCCCAGAGACAGGGATGACCAGCAGGAGAGAAGACTGGTGCCTCACTCCCAACTGGATGCTGGCCATGCAAAAGTATGAAGGTGGGTTGGGGGAGTCCTTTGGGGAGCTTAACCTATGTCCCCTGGGATTTGGGGTGGCAGTGAGCACAGGAAGGGGAGCCTTTGTGTCTGGCAGTTTCTCCAGGAAGGAGGCTTGCTGAAGAGACCTGGTGGTGGGATAGGAGGCCAAATCATCCCATTTCACTGAGGGGAGGTGACCGAAGCAGAAGGTCTTGGAACTGTCCATTCCTCAGGGGAGGATAGGTGGAATTTCAGCCAAGCAGACATTTCTCCTTCCCTACCAAGGAGAGAGCCTAGACACAGCTGGGATGCTGAAGCTTCAGGTCAGAACAGACCAGAGAAGGTTCTGACATTTGAAAGGGGTCAGAAGCCAGGGACTGCCCAGGACACTGTGAGAGACAAAGGAAGAGGTTGAGCGGAGCTGGGGGTGGGGGGTAGGGGAGAGGGAAGGGTAAAGAAAAACCATGTCCTGACCAGTGCCCACTGAGCTGGGACGCTTCACCCAACCAGTCACGAAGGGAAGAAGGGAAGGAGGTAAAGGGGTTGTGGAAAGAGGGAGTGGAAGAAAGGAAGGAAGGAGAAGGGAAGACAGACTTGCCTTGGAAGCCCAGGCTGGGAAGCAGGTACCTGGGCACCCCCATCCTGCCCACGCTCCTGCAGCCACACCAAGCCCAACCTTTCAGCAGCTGCGCAAGGGCTCCTCTGAAGCCCGGAAGGTGGGCCCTGTGTCCCAGGAAAGGGCCTAGCCTGTGTTCTAATCCCATGATGCATCAGACTCACCTGGGGCATCTTTGAAAACTATCTACCCCAGACCTCGCTTCAGATCCTGGACCGCAGCTTTGAGAGGGTACTGGAGATAGGTCAAATGGGTGATTCTCATGTGCAGCCAAGAGTGAGAGCCAGTGGGAACCAGAGGCAGTTCCCAAAGGGTGGTTCTTACACCAGCAGCAGCAAATCACCCAGGAATTGGTAGAAACGCAGATTCCCTGGTCCTGCCCCTTACCCATGAAATCAGACATGCTGAAGTGGAACCTAGCGATCTATGCTGACAAGTGCTCTAGGGATTCAAAGGTTGAGAGAGAGGGCGAGGGAGGCAAGAGATGAGGCATGGGTAGAGGGATAGGAGAAACAAGCTCCTATCCAGGCCAGGCCATCCTCTCCCCAGCCCTTCCGCTCCCAGGAAACCTGCCTGCAAGCCGGGAGCACCAGGCATACTATACTAGAAAGTGGCTCATTACTTGAAAAATGCTGAGCTCCATCCATTTATTCACTCTGGCTTCCAAGGCACATGGGGAGTGAGGGAGCTGCCTGTGCTCCCATTAACCAACCCTGATTAAATCCGCTGGCTCCTCAAAGGGCAGCGCCACAACAATAATAATTTACTAATTGTCTCCAAGCTGGATTCACCCTCATAGTCCATGGACAAAAGAGAGCAATGAAAGGTCTCCCAAATTCTGGAAGCCTAAGCCGTGCCCCTCCTCCAACTAAGCAGGCTTTGGAAGAGGGTGCAGGCGGCAGGGGTGCTGCATGAAGGACCTGAGATGCAAAGACAAGGGAAAAGGACAGAGATGGGAGAGGTGAGGCAAACAATGATGAAAGAGCCCAGGGAACTGGCTTGCTGCGAGTGAGAGTCACACAGAAGTTCACTCTACAGTGGTTGAACTCCCAGCTTCATCTTTTATCCAGCAATTCCCTTCCCCATCACCTCTTCCAAGAAGCCTTCCCAAGCTACTGAGTAACAACACTGGTGTGAAACTACACACTGGGAATGAGCCCCTCTGCACCCCTGAGCCTTAACCCTTTTGTGCAGATGAGGAGTTAAGGCTCAGAAAGTGCAGTAACATGGCCTAGGTCACCTAATCAACTGGAGAGACAGCAGGATTAAAACCCAGGTCGGCGAGCACAGGGCTCTTCCCAGACACACAGTCAGCAGAGCACGCAGGGAAAATAGCTGTTCCTTCCAGGCACTTTCTCCCCACATGTCATCTTTTCAACTGTTTTTAAGGGAATAAGTTGACAGGAGAGTTGTTTTGACTGTGGTGAAAAGTCTTTAAAGAAAACAGTGCAAAAAAGAGCCTGGAAGCCAGCAAGCAGGCAGAGGGACGGTGCTTTCTAATGCTCTCCCAGCAATAAGCAGGCCCAACCCTTGCTGCCTACACCAGCCCAGGCTTCCTCCTGCCATGTCCAACACCCCTTCTCTTCCTTGCAGCCCCTCATCTCTTGTTACCAGCTCCCAGACACACTTATGTGAGACTCGACAGCTCCCAGTCTAGACTGCAGGCTCCTAAAGTCTCAATTGCTCTTTCATCAGTGGAGAAGGACTGCTTCTTCATCAAGCAGCCAACCACCCCGCAAGCTCTCGTGGAGCTCCTAGGGGCACCAGGTTGGGCAAGGAGATTAGCGATGTCTGAGAATTTGATGGATCATCTGTGTCAGAGGAGGATGGTTCAGACACTGCCTGGGCTGGGCCGCAGGCCAGATGCTAGGCTTCCAAGAAAAGCAAGGCCCAGGTCTTCTGGGTGCTCCTCCAGCCTTCTGGGGGTCAGCAGGGGGGTGGAGGGCGGGGAGAGGCAGAGAGAGAAACCCAGGCTGTAAAGGGACTCCATACATTGCCTTTCAATAGCCTTGTCCCAAGGTGCCCTGGTCTCCACCTGCTCCAGACCAAGGCTCTGCCATTCTCCCTCAACACAGGTTCTCCTCCCTCCTCCACTGTGTGCTTATTAGGTGCTGGGTGCTGTGCTCACAGCAGGGAGAATGGACATGATGTCTATGGTCCTTGAGTGGATTCTCACCTGTCCTCACTCTCATGTCTGCACTGGGATTGGATGCAGTTAAGAATAGGTGTTTGCAGTAATGCTCCATGGGACCAGCCCCACTAGTCTTCTCTCTCCCAAGACCTCCCTGTGAATGGGTTCTGGCATCTTCTGCCCTCCAACCCCGCCCAGCCCACCTAGGTGGTCCTCCTCCTCCAGCAACTACTCTGGGCCCAGTGCTGCCTTTTCTCCTCTGGGTCCCTCAGATGCCATTTGGTTGTCACCATCGGTCTTCACTCATGAGCTGTAATGCTGTAACCACCACAGAGCCATGTTCCCGAGTCTTCTGGGAATAACTCTGGCAGCAGGTCCAGGGCACCTGTGATGCCTGTCCCCAAGGACAGACAGTTCTTTTGAGGCTCAGTGGAACCACAGCCCCTCCTTGGCATTTAGGCAGAGAAGAGCTCTCCTTTGTCATCATTCTGGAAAGAATGGCTCCCTGGGGGCAAGGTTCTGCTTAGTCACAAACAGAATTGTCAGACTGAGAGCCATTTATTCATCTCACAATCACCTAAGTGCCTCTGGTTTTTTTAAAAAGTTACCGTTTATGCACAGCATGCCAATCCTGTCATTCGCTCTGCCTTGAACCCCATTACCACCCTCTGAGGAAGGTGGGCTCAGAAAAGGGACTCATTCAAGTCACCTGCACACTGAGTCCAGCCCTCACTGGCTCAGGGTCTCAGCCCGGGTCCCCTGTCCGCAGCAGCTGCCTCTGCCTCTGCCTCTGCCCCCTGCCTCTTCAGGCAGGGGAAGTGTCAGCCTTGCTGTAGGCGCCCAGGCCCTTGCTGTGGATTAACTACCTGAGGCCTCCCTCTCCAGCAGCCGCCACTGTGGCAGCGACTACAGTCAGGATGAAATAGAGCCTCAGAGAAGCCAGCAGAGCTGTGGCCATAAACTATCGCTCTCTGCCAGGAATAGCTGGTGCCTCTCACAGGAGGGGTGGGAGTGACAGTAGAAGGATATGTCAGCTAGAATGGAAAGGAGAAGGGGGAAGGGTCCCTTCCAGTCCACACTGTACCCTGGGAGGCTAGAAGGGGTGGGGAGAAAGGATGTTCTGCTAGACAGAGGCCAGGTGCCCTTCCATGGACTGAAGGGGGTGGTACCCAGGCAGCTGCATATTTCCCCCAGGAGATTGGACGTATTTCTGTAGGAGATCCCCATGGTGGCCTCGTAATGGAAAAGTTAGGGCTCTGTTGTGCTGATATGTCCATCAATTCTGCCCCTGAAGGGAGGGAGACACGGTGCCTTGCAGAGTGGAGAACAATGGGCACCCAGCTGAGGATGCCTGTGTACATGCAAGCGGCTGCCCAGACACCACCAGAGGAAGGGATCAATTTGGAGAATTAGAGGCCAGCCCATTTTTGCATGGCTTCTAGGAGGCATGTGCGGTAAATAGGATGCAAGAAAAGAAACATTGCATCATTCAATTAATTTTAGCCTTGAATCGCAGTGGCTAGGGTGGGGGGATGGGGGTGTGTGTAATCAATACCAAGCATTCAGCTTGCTAACATGAAGCACATTTCATACAAAGCTGGACATTTTTCTCCTTGTCATACAGAATTATCTTAATTATTGTTTCAAGGAACAGCCTTATATAGCATCATCTAGTAGTCGGGAGGCGGCTCAGAAACTCGTCACTGAAATAATTTATGATTTTTCTTTCTAACATCTTGGTCTTGTTTGATATGCTTGCCATTTCTCCCTGACAGGGAGGTCGATTAAATCACATTTATATTGTAAACGTATGCATTGCTTTTTACCCAAGGCGCTGGATGAAGAGATACAGGGGCCCCAAGGGAGGGAGAAGCCAATCCACTTTCATATTGCAAATTTCTGCTGTTCGGAAGAAATGAATGGTTGCCAGGGAGAACTGGGAATTACTTGAGGATGCAAAATGTTATTTTAGAATCCTTTTGAGAGGGTTTTTTCCCTCCACCCCTCCCCCCTTCAACATTTTCACTTCTCCAGCTGCAAACGCCAAGGAATGCACCTCACCAGCATCCTTTAGGGGATGCACCAAGCCACATTTCCTGCCGGCCGATCTGAAGCAGGCTGCCTCTTGGCCTCAAAGGAGGGTGAGGGACATGCAGAGAAGAAAGGAACTATTCACGTTTTTCAAGGCATTTCATCCTCCCATCCGGAGCTAGACGGGGCCGCTCTGGAGGCTGAGAGTTGGATTTCGGGGTGGAGTTGTACATAACAGAAAGTGTTAAAAATGAAGAGGGGAAAGGTCATTGTCAGGGACCAGGAAGATGTAGCGCTGCACCATCTTTAACCTAACCGAACTACTAATTAGGAAACATTCAGGTTTTATAAATTATGCAAGACGCTCAATTTATACTTTTTCAAATTCCTACCATAACATAGATAATGAGGGAACATTTACAGTAACAGCATAACCTAATCAAGAAACCCTTTCATTAGCATGAAATCTTTCCACACGGTGTTTGTGAGCACAACAAATGGAATGATAAATGCCAGGGGAGGCCAGAGAAGGCTAGATTGGGGAGGGCGGGGAGGGTGATGCTGATTCCGAGTTCAGCAAGGCCTGTGGCTCTATGAAACTTCCCCCTCCTACCCCCAACATGAAATAGAGCTTTCCCGGGGCTCAGTTTTGCAAAAGGGCCGGAGAGATCAGAAAGCTCACTATGACTTCCCAGCCCTTCCTGGGTGTGACTTGGCCTGTGAGTGATTTATAACCATCTCCTCTGTCTTGAGCCTCTACTCCCCTGAGGCTAATAAAGGTGCAGACCTTTCTTCAGGTGGAAATACTCCCGAGGAGTCAGGAGTCAGGGTCCTGTGGAAGGGCGGGCCTCTGTAAATATGGGGCAGATGCCTTAAGTTCCATTCATGGAGGTGGCTTTACCTGAAGGTTCTGAGCTTACTGCTAGTGGACAGAAGGCAAGGAGGGCAGTCCAGCACCATCACAGAATCCCAGAACCCAAAGGGGATCCTTCCACATTGTCCAAGATCAGTGCAGCCACCTGAACTCCCACAGTCAGAACTCACTACCTGCTGGGGAAGTACCCCCACAATAGATAAAACCTCTCAAAGGCACTCACAGAGAATGGGGGCAAAGTGAGGCTTCCTATAACCTCTACAGCCACCGACCCTCCCAGCAATGGTTGGGTGATGGCTCCTGGACCTGTCAGCTTGGGCTGCCAGAACAAAATACCACAGCCCGCGTGGCTTACACAACAGACATCTATTCCTCAGGGAGGAGACTGGGAAGTCCAAGATCGAGGTGCCTGCAAGAAGGTTTCACCTGAGGCCTCTCATTGTGGTTCATAGGCACCAGCCCTCCTCCATATCACTGTGTTCACAGGATCTCTTCTTTCTGTGTGCAGAGAGAGATCAAGAGAGAGAGGGGTTCTCAATAAATATGAGCAACGGGTATTAGATAGAGCTGAGATCTGCTTCTAATTCTACCCATCGGCCCTGGTTTTCTCCCTCTAGTGCCAGAGAGAACAGCCTGCTCCCCACCATCACCCCAAAACCTGAAGATGGGTTTTTTATGCTCACAGCTAGATACTCCTCATTTTTTCTACTGCTTCTTACACAACATAGGTATGCATTACCCCACCATTCTAGTAGTGAGGCACTGTTCTCTCTTTTAGACAAACCAAGGCATAAGCCTTGAAACAAGCATGGGTGAAATGGAATGGAACTGTCATTTCACTTTTTCTAGAACCATTCATTTATTCACTCATCATTCATTCATGCATTCATTCAATGAACAAAATTGTAAGACTCTCTGAAGCATCCAGGCCCATGATTGCAGCTAAAAAGACAGTATCCCTACTCTCATAGAGTTTCTGCTTGCTCGCTACTTCTACCCACCCATTGTGTGGGAAAGGGCCCCCACTCGGGGCAAACCCTGACTTAGTTCTGATTTCCTTGAGACCCAAGGGCCATGTGTGAGCCCAAGCCCAGGGGTCCCTGGTTCTGTCTTTCATCGAAGTCTGGCTTCCCCAGCATCACAGTCTTCCCAAGCCATGGGACTATTTCCAGTGCCGACTTGCTATAGCCATTCAGAGAGTGAGCTTCAAAGACCCAAACTCTGGTTCTCAGGTTCAGGGAAACCCATATTAATGCCAGGCAGTGTTCTCTCCCACATCAGGAGAGAACAGTTTTCCATAGTTCCTTCAGTAATCTGCAAGCTGCAGACTGTAAATTCTGCCAGGAGGAGACCAGGGACATTGGCGTCCTGCTTTACCTTTATAACTGAGGAGGGATGGTCTTTGGGCTTCTCCCTGTAGTTGTGCCAATTACGTACTAAGAAAAGAAAAAGAAGCAAAACATTTGCAAGATTACCTTCAAATGTTCCTCTGAAAGCCTTAGGCTGACCCTGGCTACCAGTGAACTATTCGTAGGGTGACAATTTCATACATCTTGGTCAATGAGCATAAATCTCTGGTAGAGGGTGGGGTGGTAATGGTCTCAGTTTTGGCAAGCTTTCACGCATCTGTTCCCAGACATCCAGCTGCTTGTCACCAAAATGGCACATTTAAATAATAAGCTAGAGGTTTCATCCAGAGAGTTGGGGGTCAGGCCAAGGTCTCGCAAATGTGAGGCTGAGATAACTGCTTTCTACAGGCAATTGACAGCAGACAAGCACCCAAAATTCATGGCCAGCCCTGACTCCCATAAGCTCGCAGAACCAATTGGAGGAAAGAGATCTCTCCATTTTATGGACATGGGAACTGAGACCCCAGAGGCTGGAGAAGGAAAGAGTTTAGAATAACGAATTGTTCAGTTTGATTACTTTTGATGCTAGATAGAATGATTCAAAGTACTTGCCTATCCAGTGAGTTCAGCAGGACACAATAGTCACCTCTATCCCAGGGGAAAACAAACATGCGCTTTCAGAGGTGACGCTCAGCACTCAGTGTAGAAGCAGGTGTTTGGGCTCTAGTTCATTGCTCTTGAATACATGCCCCAGTAGCAGCCTCTTCATCCACCAGGTGAGGTTGAGCTTAAATCTGTGCCTAGCTCTAAAGGAGATATTAATAGTCATACATCCATATCTGGAAGTCATGTCTTAGATATTTCTTGAACTTCAGTAAAAATTCAAGGGGAAATGTATGTTTTGGTTACATCATTTTAGTACCTAGGACTTAATAAGAGTAGAGGTGAAGATGTAAGGTGGAGGGTGGTACAAAGGCAAGAAGAGGGCGGAGCCAGTGTGTGTGGATAAGCCAGGATACCTTACAGAAAAAGGCTGTTCCAACAGCACCATACTGCATATGATTACCCTTTGGTCTCAATTCCTGTGAGGTCCCACTGAGAAGCAAATCTTTCTGAAGCTCCATGAAAGCCTTGTGCCCTTGAACAAATCTTCTTCAAGAGGTGCTTGAACAGACCTTTACTCTTGTCAATGAAGTGAACCCAACTGAAGGCGTCTATGACCATCTTGCTAAACCACCCTTGTCAGTGCACAGGTTTCATCATTTCTTCCTCCCAGATGCATATAAGCATTGGTATTGCAAGGCACACCTTCCTCTATGATACCTGTCCTGGCTACAGAAATGCCCAGAACCTCTCCGAGGTAATTAGTTGCAATGAGTTATTGACAGGAACAAGTAATTCAGGTCAAACTCACCTGATGGTGAGATCCTGGTCACTGCACCATGTTGGACATACTCTGTGCTACTGAACTTTTATAACAAACCAGGAACACCAAAGTGAACAACACTGAAGTTTGGACAGAGGAGAAAACAGTGTTTATTGAGCATCAGAAGAGATCAGACAGGGGAGTCCAGGAGACTTTACAGAACGGATGCCGTGTCCCCTTGCAGAAGGGGTAGAGGAGAGGGAGGAGAGGGCATTCCAGGCAATGGGAATGAGTAAGGGAGGGGCATCAATGCATCTAGCTCATTTGGAGAATGCTAATTTTTGCTATTTACCTCAGCTGGTCCCAACAGCTATCAACTGTGGCCACTAATACCTATGGGGACATGGGAAATAAGGAGATAGGGGGAAATGCAGAACTATTTCTTTTCAAATTTCCTGCTTTGCTTTTATCAATTAAAGGCCAGTGATGTCACCAGATGGTGTTATTGTATGATGAGATATCCTGGGCATAGAGCTTTCTCCAAATTTCACAGATGAGGCCCATGTGGCTCAGAAAGGTGAAGTAATTTACCTGAGGTCATCCAGCAAGATAATGAAACAGTCATGACAAGGATCCAATTTTGCTGACCCCAGACTCCTGGCATCTTTCACAGGAGCCTTCTCAGGGCAGCCAGCTGTGAACATCTTTTGATTCTCTTCCCAGTGGACTCTATAGTGAGGCCTTCCCGGGCCTGGCCTTTCATTATTTTTCATGCTGTTTACATGTGAGAGACAAGATATGTGATGCGGTCAGGAGGTATGAAAGAGCACCAGGTCAAAGTTAAAGCTCTTGGAGGCCACAGTGCTCTTCCCTCCCCCTATGCCTTGCCACCAAATCCCACTGATGGTTAGAAAAATAACTGAGGCTGCCATCTGACTCCCAGCCGAGGGACTGAGGATGGGTCAGGGAATTGACAGCCTCTCCTGGCAGTGATGGAGGGGCTGGAGGCAGCCAAGGTTAGAAATGCAATTTCACAGAGGAGTTGAAGATGCTATGGGGGAGGGGACTAGGGGCAGAGAAGAGGAGGGATTAGTGTGGGTTGCTGCATTAGGGCTGGTGGCAGGCTTTCCCAGCCAGGCAAGGGACTCCCTGGAGCCCACAGGAAAGTGAACACTCCCTCTTGGTTTCTACAGAGAGTTCCTTATTAAGAAACTAGCTTTTCCCCCTTCTAAGTCCCCCTGCCCTTTAAGACTCAGTTTGCTTCCCCAGGACTAACCTGAGGCTGAGCTATAAACCCCTCCTCTCCTACAATCCCATATCATACTCTATCTCAGCCTGCAGGGCTTGGTATAGGGATTGTGTGTGCATGTGTATGTTGTGTTTGTAGATGTGTTGTATGTTTGTGAATGTGTTATTGTGTGTGTTTGTGCAGTGTGTGTGTGTGTGTGTGTGTGTGTGTGTGTGTGTTTGTGAGTTCCCCACTTGACATGGGCTACTTGAGGGCAGGCACCATATTCATGGCACTTATGTTTCCTCAGGGCCTGGCACACAGTAAAATTTAAACACAGTAAGATTGAATGTGTGAATGAATGAATGAATGAATGGAATGATTGAACTGACAAGTGAACTTTCTTCAGGACACAACTTGGAGGACAGGGGCCTGCTCCATAGATTGTCTGTCCATGCCTACCAGGAGCTAGCCTCCCTGAAGGCAGAGCTGTAGTCTAGGCTGAGCACCACGGGGAGCTCCATGTCTGCAGCAGGAATTCTCAACCCCACCACTGCTGACGTTTGGGGCCAGATAACTCTGCTCTGGGGCCGACCAGTGTATTATAACATTTGTAGTGGCATCTCTGGGCTCTACCCACTAGATGCCAATACTAGCCTCCACCTCCCAATTGTGACAACATACATTGTCTCCGGACATTGTCAAATGTTCACTGGAGGGCAGAATAGCCCCCAGTTGAGAAACGTGGGCCCACATGGGCCTGGCAGAGAGTCAGATCTAACAGAGTTGACAAACTAGCTAACCTTTCACAACCTTGCAGCTCTCGCTGGCTTCTGCCAGCCCCAGGGCACTAGCACCTGGGTCAGGGCTGACAATACCAGGAGGAGGAGGATGTGAGGGCAGAACTTCCAGACCCCCTCTGGATTAGTATCCAGCCCTCCCAGAGGACAGGTTGTGGAGTATGGGCTCACTGCTTCCCTCTGCAGGCAGGGCTCAGCCTTCTCCTCCTCCCATCCAGACCTAGAGGTTCATGATGTCACTTCCTACACCATCTGCTCAGTACCCATGCATCTACTGCACAGTTCCTGAGTGGAGAATAATCGTCCCTGTGGCTCCTCGGATGAGCCTCTTTATCCAGCAGAGCCTGAGTTAACACTTGGCTCCTGTGTGAGCTCAATTAAACTAGGCCAAATCTCATGGCTTTTTTCCAAAATGGCCACCCTCTGAGACTAATATGGAAGTGGGGTCTCATGAAGAGGCTACCAAATTTTCCAACCACTAAGCCACAGTGGGTGGTAAGGAATGTGACCTGGAGGTTCTTCAATGGTGGGAGAATTGCTATTGTGAGTGTGAGTGTGCATGTGTGTGTGCTCCATCTACCTTCCCCTGTGGGGTGCGGCACTAAAGCCAGAAGCTGGTGAAAAGAGGCAGACAATTGCAGATATACAAGGTAGAATGAGACTTCAGAAATTGGATCACCCACCAAAAAGAGCAGAAAACAAGAGAAGTCCAGAGGGCTATGAGAGTTTCTTATGTAGTTCCTGCACCAATTGGCATCAGAACGCTGGGCACTTTTACTGGAAGCAGGAATATAAGGACAATAGTGGCAACCATTACAGGGCTGAAACAAAGAAGCCAGTGAAGGACTCTTTCCACTGAAGCCACTGATTTCCATTGATTCCATTGTTAGCATCTCAAGTCAGGGACCAAGTGCCTTCGGTTGTGCTATCCTCCACAATGCCTGTATGTAGCACACAGTGCAGTAAATGCTGTGCATTTGTGGCTGATGGTTAAGACACCTGATGCACATTGACTTACAAAAGTGGGCTTTCAGGTAAAACAGTTTGATTCCTTTGGTTATCTGGCTTCAGACCAGGTCTATCTGCTGGTTGCCTGGAAACAAGCACCAAGAGGTATCTCTGACTATTCTTCATTCAACCAATAAGCCTGCTCCACAGGGCACTGAGGGTGTATGATAATAAGACAGAAGGGTTTCTTTCCCTAATGGAGCTACACAAGACCCAGAGTCCTAAGGACACAGCCACCATTTGGGAGGGAGGGTGGAAGAGACGAAAAAAGGCCAGCAGGCATTGGCCAGACTAGGAACTTGAAATCTTTTATCCAGAATTGGTACACAGACCCATCCCTCTCACTTACGCAATCCTACCTACAGAGCTTCTGCAGCCTTTGGTAGACTGCCCTGCCTACATCGCAGGCTGCTTCAGCCTATGCCATGTGTTTACCCAACAAGAAGCCCCCTGCCATGGCATAGCACTAGGGATTCCCAGTGACCACAGTCACCCAGAGAGGCTTTGGTTCCTGAGATGATTTTAACTGTGGAAGGCCCTCCCACACAAAATGATGTCCTCTTTATAAACAATATGAATTGATGTGAAACAAACGATGAGGTTGAATCGGTGATTTTAAAACAATCTTACAAAGAAAACGGCAGCCCTGTTAGTTTCACAATCACATGAAAAAGAACAAAATACCTAAAAATAAAGTTAATAATAGCCCCAGCTGGGTGGCTAAGTTGGTTGAAGTATCTCCCCGTGTACCAAAAGGCTGCAGTTTCTATTCCTGATCAGGGCAGAGACCTAGGTTGTGAGTTTGATCCCCAGTCAGATTTCTTGCTTTTTTCCTCAGGACTTGAGGAAAAGACTGGGATAGCAGGGGAGGTGATAGCTAAAGGATATTGGGTTTCTTTTTGAAAGATAAAAAAAAAAGTTCTAAAACTGAATACTGTGATGGTTGGACATATTTGTCCAAAACCATTGAAGTTTGCACTTTAAATGGGTAAATTATATGACATGTGAATTATATCTCAATGAAGTGGTTTTTAACCTTTAAAAGAAACTTTGTGTCCTCTAAAACATTGGATTGGTTAGATTTTAGAAAAGATACCCTCCCCTCTAACTCTCTCATTTTACAAGTGCAGAAATTCTGACCCATAAATGGGTGTTAACCAAACCCGGGTCACACAGCACATGGCTGACAGGGCTAGATCTGGAGCTGTTATCCAACTGTCACAGACCTGAGGCATCGCTGAGCCCCTAACTCAACCTTTCCATCCACAACAGCGGCTTCCTCTCAGCCCTTATTTTCCAAACCCCAGCCCTGGTGCTAAAAGGGGGAGAGGACATAAATAAAGATTCAGGAACTCCAGGTACAGCAAGGAGTTGCTCCCTAGAAGGTTTGGGGTGTCTTTCTTATCTTTGGTGTGTTTGACAGTCCCATTAGCCTGGGCCTCTGTCCCAGCCCTGCTACTCCTTGGGATCAGAGCCCAGGTCTGTTGGGGGGAAGCCTGGCTCTCTCCATCAGCATCTCACAGACTCCCTGGGCCCTGCTGGATCGATGATGTCTGGAAGCACTTACAACTACAACAAGTCATGCTTAATTCCTTTTGGGTTCATTATTGTGACATTAATCCTAATAGACTCATTTAGGCTATAGGGTAAGAGAACACCATGTATACCCAATCCCCCCAAGTCATGGCTGTTGAATCTCATTCTGGAATAGCTGGGACACTCTTCTAAAAGCGCTGCAGTAATTCTTGGTCAGAGGTTGGGGATGTGATTGGAAACATGCTAATGTCTCAATGTCCCACCAGGAACAGAGCAGAGAGAGGTTTAGGGTCCCTGGTGGGAATGGGAGTGGGAGTGGGAAGCTAGTGTGGGATGCAATGAGGCAGCCACAGCCTGGGGCCTGTGCTTCATGAGGAACTGCAGGACTCTGGTGACCAGACAACAGCCTGCACTTAGGCCACAATGTCAGCCACATGGCCCACCGCGGTAAGATGCCCAGGATCCCAAGACAACACCGCCCTGCCCTGGGGCCTGCAGGAGTGCAGCCCCCTTTATCCCATCCAAGCCCCTCCAAGGGCCCTGCACCAGGCCAGCAACAGTCTGTGTGCAGATTGAGCAAGTGATTTCTCCTCTGAAGACCCCAGTTTCCTCATTCTTAAAACTGAAAGAGAAACTTAGTTGAGAACAGGGACCAGGTAAGTCATGCAAATGAGCAGAAGAGGGAACTGGGGGAAACTGGAAAATGCAGGCTGCATCTACAAATATTTAAAAATTAACAAAAGTAATAAATATAATTAACACTCTATGGAACAAACATGTATCTGCAATGTGCATTATTTGGCCAACCAGCTTATGACCTCTACTCTAAACTGTCCTGTAGTCTCTTACAACTGTGATATCCCATGATTTTAAAAACATCTTCCATCTCCTTCCACCTCCCATCTCCAGCCCCACTCACTGCCTCCCCCGTGTCACAGGCTGGCTAGCTCACCATCACCCTCTGTGCCAACCTTGTCACCAACTCTGCTTTGGCACATGTTGACCACTCCCTCCTCTCTAGGACCTCTCTCCAAACCTCCCTCCCTTCCAGTCTCAGGTCGAGGCTAATCTTGTCCCATTGACCTCTCAAGGCTAGAGTGGCCTTTCACTCACCTGATCTGCACAGCTGTGACCCTGCAGAAGTGGCCTCTGACAGCACTCATGTAGACTGTCAGCAACATGACTGCAGGAACCGTGTGCTGGGATATGCACTGAGGCCCGAGACTCTGCCCATCTCTGTGGCCAGAAGAGGACTGGGCACTAAACTCCCATCAGAAAGCTGCCTCATGTGAGACTTGGCCTGTGTGGTCATCCACATGAGACCCCTTCACCCTCAAGATAATCTAACAGCATCTACTCCTTCACCCCCATTTTACTTATGAGAAAATAGAGGTCCTGCCCTGGCCAAGCAGCTCAGCTGATTGGGGTATTGTCCCATACACCAAAAGGTCTCAGGTTCAATTCTAGTCAGGGCACATACCCAGGTTGCAGGGATTTGATTGCTGGTAGGGCACATATGGGAAGCAACCGTTCTATGTTTCTCTCTCACATCAGTATCTCTCTCTCTCTCTCTCTCTCTCTCTCTCTCTCTCTCTCTCTCTCTTTCTCTCTCTTTCTCTCTCTCTCTCCCTGTTCCTATCTCTCTCAAAAATTCATAAACATATTTTTGAGTGAAGTCTTTTAAAAATGAGGTCCTAAGGCAGTGGTTCTCAACCTCTCTAATGCCGCTACCCTTTAATACAGTTCCTCATGTTCTGGTGACCCCCAACCATACTTCATAGCTGTAATTTTGCTATTGTTATGAATTATAATGTAAATGCCTGTGTTTTCTGATGGTCTTAGGCGACCCCTGTGAGTGTCGTTCCACCCCCAAAGGGGTCGCGACCCACAGGTGAGAACCATTGTCCTAAGGGGACATAATAAAGACAATAAGGATCTTGGTTTGGATCAATATTTGCCTCTGTTTTTTGTAAAAACAAAATTGCTGCAGTCTTCTCCCCACTAGAGCAGGGACAGGGATGAGGTGGTGGAACAAAATTCTCACTGAGGCAGCTGAAGTTATGAATATCCTGTTTAAGAGGAAAATATGCAGAACAATTTATGGCATGAAAAGGGTAATGGAAGCAGCAGCATCCAATTCTCCTTAGAAATCCCTCCTCCCCACAACATCAAAACATCTTGGCATCTTTAAGATCAAGGCAGGAGATAGCCCCTGGCCTCTAATTGCTCTCAGTCTAAGGCTGTAGCCAACATGTTATTAAATATGTAAATAATATGAAAGCCAGAAGAGAATTAATATTTCATATATAATGATTTAAGATGAATTCTCCTGTGTCTAATTTTCTGTTTTTAAATACATAACGCACGGTGGAGTCCAAAGTGATTCATGGTGTTTTATAATGGTTAAAGACATTCGGGGCTTCTCTGAAGCAGCTTCCTAAATGATTAACCTGAAGATTATTATTACAAATAGAATTTGTTTTTTTTTAATTAATTATGTGGTTAATCAGAATAATAAGCATGGAATTCCTTGCTGGTGGGCTAATTTTAAAGGGGGAAAAGGAACAGAGAGAGGGGTTGCAAATTCTAATGCCTCTAGGGCCTGGCAAGTACATGAATGAGGCAGGTTGAGTGGCAATAGGGAGCGGTGGGGACTGCAGCAAACTGTGAGAGGCCAAGCCCCATTACAGAGAGAGCTAGTTGTCTCAAGCCCCAACCTCAGATTTTTATGTGAAGTTTATTGATATGTAAGGTTGGTTCCTGGATCTAATATTTTCAAACATTGTGGATTCAGAAGAAGATGATCTGGATGGGAAGGAGCACCAGATCAAGACTGCCAGATTGAGACAGGGGCTTGAAGGGCAGGTCCTTCCATCCTTGGTGCAGTGGAAACAGTTTACTCTCACTTTTTCTAGATGATAAACTAGTGAAAATAAAACCTGATTAGTCAGGCTTTTGGGAGGGCAAATTGGCAAGATGTGAGAAAGTGAAAATCCTTTAGCCCACCAGTGCTACTTCAGTTCTACTTCTAAGAACTTATCCTAAAGAAATAATTAGGAATGATCCAAAAATTGCACTTTAATTGTGTTCTGCATAGTACTGTTTAAAATAGCAACAAAAAAGATGTAACCAACAGTCATTTATGATTACTGAATTATATTATGATGCATCTAGAAACATCACAACTGTGCAGTCTTTGACAACTATCAGTAGGGATTCAAAAACAAATTTAAAGAAAGCATGAATGAAATATACTTGTGGTATGACCAGTAATATTATTTTTTTAACATGGACCTACATTTATATGCCCAAGGAAAAGATGGGAAGGTGATCCACCAAGTAAGGGAAACTCTTTCTTTTTACTTGTTTATGGTGTTGTTTTTTTTAAATTTCTTTATTGATTAAGGTATTACCTATGTGTCCTTATCCCCTTGCCATTCATGCTCTTGCCCTTGTTTGTTTTTTAAATGACTTCAAATGAATGTTCAGTGCTTCTATATAAAATCAATAAAAAAACATAAACTTGATATGACCTTATGTGATGTAAAAACTCTGGCCTGTGGCAGTTGCCCATCTGGATCCCCATTTCAATCTGTTGAAGACTCTGTGTGGGCTGCTGAGGGCTTTCACCTCTTGAATCTCACAGTTCTCATCTGAGGAATGAATGATGGTGCTACATAATGTCTACGGTCACTCTGTGATTTGAGACCACAGTCAAGGGACTTGCAGGATATGGCAGCTCATCTATCTATTTATTCATAAGAATTGATTGACTGTCAGCTGGATGCCAAAGTTCATGCCAAACTCTGAGCCTGACACTCAAAAAACAACAAGGTGAGAGGCAGAGAGGTACAGGTAAGTAGCACTCACCTCTGCCTTATCATGTCCATGTAGACACACAGTACTCTAGAGAACACAGAGGCAGGCCCCCGCCTACTTTAGGGACTAGTCAGAGATTTCCTGAAAGAAATGGCACCTGAGCTGAATCGTAAAAAATGAGCAGAAATTAGCAGGTAGGGAGGAATCAGAGAAAGGCAAAAGGAAGAGTGTGTACAAAGGATTAGAGGTGAGAATGGGTGCTGAGGTAGGGGGAATAAGAGGCAAGAACTTAATCATAAAAGTGCGGTGTTCCCTGCTTTAGAATTTGGATTTTAAACTGGGATGAAGGGAGCCTTGAGGTTTTTAAAAATGAAGGAAATCCTGTGGCCAGAATTTTAGAAATTTCCATGGCAACAAAAAGATGGATTGAGGGAACAGGCCCCAAAGAGACTGTTGTAATAGTCGAGGTTGGAAATGGTGGCAGTGGTGATGGAAAGGTGAGACTTTGGCACCTACTTGTGGGTGAGGCAGAGGAAAGAAGCTAAGGGGACTGCCAGGTCCAGGGCTTTGACAGCTGGTGGATGGTTGTGCTCTTCACTCCAATGGGAATTACTGGTCCAAAAGCAAATTTGGAGGAAAGGCCCATATGAGATTGTAGGAGCTTATGAACATCTGAGTGTCTACGCAAATGGATGAACAAATCTGAATTCAAGAAAGATCTAGATTTGGAATTCATCAAAGGATCAGCTATAGTAGAAGCCAAAGCAAAGAAGAGATGATCCCAGAAGAAAGACCAGTAAGCTGTATGTGGAACCCTGGAAACCATAGGCAAGAGGCAGATGGAGATTGAGAAAGAAGGCCCCAGGAAGGAGGGCACTGAAAAGGAGGGTTCAGTGAGGCTGGAGGGTTGGGGGGGGTAGTTTGGGAGTACAGAAGAGGAAGAACATTGTAAGAAATAGGAACTGACCGGCAGTGCCACATGCTTCTGCAAGGTCATGTGCGATGGAGTCTTGGTAGCATGAGAGAGGAGTGGGGTGCACAGGGGAGTGAGGTCGACTTTCTCAAGTAGAGTGCCTGTGTGGAGTGGGGTGGCTGAGCAGGTGTGGGTAACAGGAGATAATGCAAGAGCTGTGCTTCTCACAGGGCTAGGCTCAGAGCAGTGTTTCAGGAAAGGCTGGCTTCCTCTCTGTTGAGTTCCCTGCATAGAATCATGCTCCTTTATTTCCTGAAGTTGTGCCACTAGTCACTGGTCAGGACAAAGGGTCCAGTGATTCCATCAGGATGCAGTCCTGGGTCACAGAGGAGAAAGGGCCAGGCTCCAGAGCCCAAGTAAAGGACCTCATCTGGCTGCAGGACACCTCTCCCAGCTGTCCCAGAGTACTCACAACTGGAAAGACAACCACCCATAGGGATCCCACCTATAAAAACAGTGGGGGATCCCCCCCCACCATGTGGGAAGCAGATCAAGGAAAGTCAAGGAGAGAGAGCTAGAGGTCTTGAAGGCCAGAGGGGCACCACATCCCTCTCTCTACTCTCAGCACTTTGCCTCAACTTTTGAACTTGCTCTACCTGCCTAAGGATCATCTTTCTTGAAAACCCCTGTCTTCCTGGGCATCCTGATCTCATAGCATGACCTTCAAGGGGTCGAAGACAGCTGCTGTGCCATACCTCTTCTCCCCTCTGCCATAATGCTCCGCCAGCCTCTGCTGAGACAGGCCACCCGTGGAGCAGCAGGGAGAGCTCTGGACCTGGAGTTTCCTGGGCCTGAGATAAGCCATAGCTCACGTAGTAGCTCGTAATGTTGTTCATGAAAAATTTCCAGCTCTGCACCTTCTGGACAAATACTAAGATTGTCCGTCATGGCCTTCTGCTTAGATGAGGTCATGTGACTAGTTGTAGCCAATGAGTTGTGAGCAGAAGGGAGGTGTGCAACTTCCAGGCCAAGCACTTGACCTGTAATATGAGATCCTCCAAAGGTCTCTCTTCCCTTCTGCAGGGGAACCAGTAATGCATCAGATGCCGGCTGTTTTGACAGCCTGGGTCCCAGAGCGACAGTGATAAGAAACAGAGCCCCTAGCCCACACCGGATGGAAATGTAACATGTGCAAGAACTAAAGCTTTGTTGTATTGAGCTGCTGGGGTTTGTTAAGGCAGCAACACCTAGCCTATCCTGATTGACACAGCCTGGCTCTAGGGCAACCTTGGGCAAGCAACCTTACTCCCTTGAGGCCAGCATCCTCAGCACAAAACTGAGAAGTAGCAATCAATTGCACTTGAGAGACTGGTGAGGGTTAGAGAAGGAGCATGTGGATGTGAGCAGCAGCCCCTCACGCACAGTAGGTGCATGTTAGGGGCTCAGTGCCTCCCGTGACAGATAGTGCCTCTGGAGCATACCTACTCCAAGATCCACGGAATCCTGACAGCTACACAATTTGTCCTCAGGCTTCCCCTCAGCCCTCCCAGAATCCCAGAGCATGGTTGCTTCTGCTTCCTAATGACAGCCATTCGCAGATTTGAGAAATGTGGGCTGTGTGTGTGTGTGTGTGTGTAAGAGAGAGAGAGAGAGAGAGAGAGAGAGAGAGAGAGAGAGAGAGGGAGAGAGAGAGAGAGAGAGATTGAAGCTACTCTCTGTCATGCTATCACAAGCCAGCATCTGCGGCTGCAAACTTCACTTTCCTTATGAACAATCCTCCCTCCGAGTTTGTGAGGCAAGTATAATTGTCCTCACTGTAGGGAAAGAAGAGAGGTGTGCTGGCTACACCCTGTTCACCCACCCACCATACCCATTTCTCACCCTCC
This sequence comes from Lasiurus cinereus, assembly GCA_011751065.1. NCBI lineage: Eukaryota > Metazoa > Chordata > Mammalia > Chiroptera > Vespertilionidae > Lasiurus > Lasiurus cinereus. The sequence continues at coordinate 541,168 of JAAGEH010000367.1, forward strand.
AAGCCCTGCTCTGACCTGGGCGGTGGGCCCTAATAACTGCATCAGCCACCCTTTGCTGCTGTCAGGATAGTGGGGAAGGGGCAGAGGGTGTTTTTTTCCCACTCCCTTCGTGCTAGGACCTACTCAGCATGACTGCAGGTTCCCCTCCTCTGTGTGCCAAGTTCTCACAGGGTCCTACCAGAGCCTTGGGGACAGTCATGACGTCCTGCTGTCACTGGTCACTGAGAGTTTCGTCATCTCTTGAATGTTGCTCTAATGCTGCCCCCGCGCTGCAGTTTTCTCTTCATTAGAACCATCTGGGCGAATGCTGTTTCTTGCCAGAACCCTAATTCACACCCAGATCTCTGACGCCAGGCCCTGCCTCTCCTATTACCCACCCCAACCTCTGCCTCCCCTCTTGGGCTCCTGGGGGGTCTTCTCAGTAGGAAGCTCCCTGCTGTTCCCTTTCTGAACATGACACAGCCTGGAGGTCCTTCAGCTGCACCCTATTCTCTAGGCATGCCAACCTGGGAAGAGGCTTGCCCAAAACAGCCCAGGGCACAGCCTCTGCTCCATGAACCTCTGCTGGATTGCTCCTCTAGCGCCCTCCCTGGCTCCCTCCTAGACAGGCGAGTTGCCATGGGGCACTTCCTCCACCCTGGCTGACCTCGCGCTCCAGGAGGCCAGGATCCTGGCCAGGCAACGGGGGCCTGAGAAAACCCACGGACACAACTTTTGGGAACCATCAGAGCCAAGACAGCTCAGGGCCAGAGAAGGCAGGCATTTTCCATTTTGGGTGTCCTTTGTTTTGCTTTGGTTTCTGCTATGGCAAGTGTGTCAGATCTTTGTCATCCTTAAACCAGTGATGCTTGTGGAACAACAGCCCCCAGTGGCCATCAATTACTGTCTGAACACATCAGCCAGGCCCACAGCATCCGCTCCTGCCACCTGCACCTCACAGCTGAGCAAACAGAGTGACCAGAACTCGCCAGGGTCAGCCAGGAGTGGCCAAGTCTCCTCCCCTCCATGGCTGATCCCTAAACCACGGGCACAGAAAGTTGGCCTCCTGGTGGGAAAGGCCCCGAACCCTTCCCACCCCTATGAAAGCAGGTCTCTGAATAGCTCTCAGAGTAGAGGAAACAGTTACTCGGGAAAAGATTTCTGAGTCAGGTCTCTGTCACTATCAACTATGATATCGTGAGCAAGTCCCTCCACATCCAAGCCTCATTCTCATTCCTATTTCACTGGCAAAGAAGTGAGTCCTGACTCTGGGCTGGTGCAAGGCCCATGAGCATTAAAGGTAAGAATGCAAATATTTCTGCAGTGTCCCCTGTGTGCTCAGCCCTGGATAGGTGCTTTGATTCTACCATTTAATTCCTTTGCCATTCCCTGAGGTTTGACATAGTGACAGCCTCATTGGGCAAGGAAAACCAAGGCTAAGTACGGTTAAAATGTGTCCACGGTCATACAGCTAAGACAAACTAAAGCTTAAATTTGAACCCTAAACTCTCTGATTCCAGAGCTCTCATTCTTTATTTTTTTCCTTTATTGTTATTTTTTTAATTTTGGTTCTCTGTGGCTTTACTTTTTTGTTTTTTAGTATGGAAATTTCCAAACATACACAAAACTACAGAGAAAAATACATTGAACCTCATGGCCCTTCACCGAGCTTCAATAATTACCAACACTCTGCTATACTTATTTTATCTATCCCTATGCCCATGACTTTTTTTTCTCTTTTAGAGAATTTTAAAACAAATGCCAGGCATGCGTTTCACCAACAAATATTTGAGTGCAGATCTGCAAAACCCTTGTTCTTCACCATCACTTGAATACTTGACGGCAATTGGGAAAGGGCCAGGGACAACCCAAAAGACTGGGCTTCCCTGAAAGACAGGCAGAAAGAGCAGAGGCCAAGTCAGACAGGGCTCAAAGCCCAGCCTTGTCACTGTGTCTCTGTGGACTTTCTTCTGTAAGATGGAGATCATTGCAATTTCACTGAGTTGTCATCTAAACAAGATAATGAATGTTGATGGCCCAGCACATGGGATGGGTTCAGCACCCTGAGTTCACCTTCCCATACCTTATATCTCCATTCCCTGGGGCTGCAATAACAAAGTACCACTAACTAGGTATCTTACAACAAGAGCAATTCATCCATTCACCATTCTTGAGGCCACAAGTTCAGAACTAAGGTGTTGGCAAGGCCAGGCTCTTGATGAAGGCTCTAGGAAGGATCTGTTCTGGGCCTCTCTCCCGGCATCTGGTGGTTTCTGGCAAACCTTTGGCATTCTTTGGCTCATGGCAGCGTAATTTCAATTTCTGCATCCATCTCACATGGCCTTCTCTCTGTGGGTGTGACTGTGCTCAAATTTCTCTTCTCTTATAAAAACACCATTCGTTGGGCTAGTGTGACCTTATCTTAACTTGAGCACATCTTGCAAAGACCCTATTTCCAAATAAGGTCATATCATGGGTTCTGGGTGGCCATGAGTTAAGGAGGCAGGGACAGGATTCAGCTCAGGCCTGGGTGGCTTCCCTGCAGGTTGGGGACATTCCTGCTGCTCACTGAGGCTAAGGAAGCTGCCCTCAGGTAGAAAGGAGATTCTCCCTGGTACCCTTTGCCATGCACCACTTGTCCTCACTCCTGGTTGCTCAGAAAGGAAACACTGCTCCCTGGCCCTTTGGAGAAGGAAATTCATGCTGAGGGGTTATCCATCTACCACCTCACACCCTGCCACCCTCCCTGAGTTCACCCTAGCCTTACCTTCCCTCCCTGCTACCCTTCTGCTCAGGGGCCTGGGCACTAAATTGTCTGTCTCTGCACCCTCACCCCTGCTCTTCATCTCAGTGACCCTTCTCTGGTAACTCCCATCCTCCCTAGGTCTCGCTTTCACCATCCTGAAGCCTTCCTGACCCATTCAGAGTCCTTTACGTAGAGTCTATCTTATAGCACCTTGTTCCCCCCACTCCCTGCCAAAGCACAAATATCAATGTATATTTATTTCATTTTATTTATTTCTGTCCTTATTTGATCTCCCACTGCAAGTCTCATGTAGGCAGTAACCTGATGTACTTCATTTATCTCTCATTTCCCAGGACTTAGTACGGTGTCTGGCATATAGTAAAATGCTCAATAAATTCAAGTTGACTAAATCAATAATGAAGTTAGCTTTTCGGAACCAACTCATTGAACAAAGAAGAGGTTACCAGATCAAAGAGGGAGGATTTCTTTTTCTTATGAAAAGGTAAATTCTCCATCGGGGGGCGGGGGGGAGGCCAGGGGGGGCACGTGAATACTCCCTTGTTAGGAAGTTCCTCCTGCTGTGGACCCAAACAGGGCTCTGAGCTTGGCCTCCACATTACACAGGCCCACACGGCTGCCCCACTCCTCCATTCATTCACGTGAGGCTGACTCTCGTGCTCCTGCACCCAAGTCTTCCTTTGCCCATTAGAGCAGCCCCTGTGTCTTCTATTCCTGGCTCCAGGCTCCAGGCTCCAGACCTCAACCCTCCTCCCCACTTCTCTGCTCCATTTCATCCCAGTCTTTCCTTAGGTCCACCTCTGGATCCACGCCCACAGAGGGAGGTATTCCTTTCCAGCTCTCCAGTGTGGGGGACATGAGCTGCCACCCCTGGCTGGCCAGGCTCTTCTCTCAGGCTGTCCGCCCATTGCTAATGTTTGGAATTTCTGGCTGGGAGCCCTGGACCCAAAACATAAAGTCTGCCACGTGGTTGGCCTGTGGACCAAGTAGTCAAGACTCTGGCCACATCGCAGTACGAACCACCCTACATGTAGCATAGGACAACCTCCCCTCCCCCACACCTGTGCTCACCCTGTAGATCAGTGGTTCTCAACCTGTGGGTCGCGAACCCTTTGGGGGTCAAAGGACCCTTTCACAGGGGTCGCCTAAGACCATCGGAAAATGCAGATATTTACATCATGATGCATAACAGTAGCAAAATTTCATGGTTGGGTGTCACCACCACATGAGGAACTGTATGCAAGGGTGGAGGCCTTAGGAAGGTTGAGAACCACTGCTATAGATGTAGTTTATGTGGCCACCACATGACATAGAGGCTCACATGAACCTACCACCAGCTAGATCCCCAAAAAGAACCACAGAGGCATAAAATCTCCTCTCCCAGAGGCCACGCTCTCTGACAATCTGATTAGCCCAGTGGGACCTCACCTGGGCCAAGTTCTGCATTCGGGGAAATGGCCTATTGACCAGGGAGAACCAGAGGCCTGGTCACCTGAACTCCAGGCACAGAAGAAAAGTGTTGTTGAGAGACAGTGAGCTGCACAATGCCATAGCAGCATCAGCTCCAGCCACTTGCCTTCAGGCAAGTGAGGACCCTCCTGAGAATGGAGACCCTGACTGGGGGATGTCCTGACCAAGGTTCCTGGAAGGGCAGGGTGGAGAAGGAACCATCAGGGTAAGTGCTGGGCAGCATTTGCTCCAGGAGCCACACTCGGGAGGAGGTGGGCCCTCCATCCCTGCGAGGCCTTCCCAGGAAAAGTATCCCCACCTCCTTCAGCGAACAGCCCGACTTTCCATGCTTTGAAGGCAGCCCCCTGCTTCTCTCTCCCAACAAGCCAGGTTGGCAGCTGGATGCTAAGAACATAAAAATTTAAGGAAACAACAATAGGATCAGGACTCTGGCCTGAGTTTAAACAGATAGAGCCAGAGCCTGCACTGTCTCCCTCCGCCCTGGAGCCCACACTGCCAGCCCAGCTCTCCTCCGCTGAGTGTGCCATGGGTGCACTGGAAAAACAGGGCTGTTTGGAGGAAAACTAGCCCTCCCCAGATGCACCCCAGAGGCAAATGTGAACAAATGTCAAGCAGGCATCATGGAACTATCCCTCGGCCAGCGGCACGCCTCCCACTCCACCCATGTGGGCGTCCCTTCTTCCTGAGGCCCCTGTCTGAAAAGGGAGGCCAGCCAGGACCTTCTCAATCAGAGAATCTCTGATGCTCAGGCTGTGTTTAAGTTTTTCCTCCTCCCTCTCTCTCCAGCATTAGTAATAACTGGCTCCAATGCCCGCATGAGTCAGCCTTGCTGGAGGCCCAATTAGCTCACCCACATGCACCCATTATCTGTCCCGTGGACACTAGGTGGCAGGTGGCAGGCAGCCCCTTTAGTGAGCCAAAAGCCCAGCTCAGCCCCTCTGCAGCCATAGACACCTACTCCATTCCCTTCCCTTCACCTCCCACCACTGCCCGTACCAGGCCTCATCATCTCTCTTGACTTGCTCCCACCCTCTAACAGGCTCCATGTGTCTGAGTCCGTCTCCTGCCCATCTATACCCTGACTGGCTACTTACAGGATGACTGTAAAGCCAGACCTACCCATGTCATGACCTTGCTCAAAAACCTTCTGTATCTCCCCATTGCCCAAAAATACAACATTCACTCTCACTAGGCTTGCACTTAGGTTTTCTCTTGAGTCTGGTCCCTTCTGCCTTCCACAGCCCTCTTTAGCTCTGTTCCCCCAGAAGAGCCCTCTAGTGAACCAAACACCTGTCCCTCATAGGCAGGTTCTGCATGTTTGCTGTAGCCAGTATCCCCCTTCAAATACTTTCTCTCTACCAATTATCCCAGCCCTTCCCTCAAAACCTGATTCCCTCTCTCTCTACTCTGTAAAGCTCCCCCACCACCACCACCATCATTCAGTAGCCACACCTTTGCTCTAGTACCTCTATTGCATCTCTGTCACTCTGCACTGGCAGATCCCAACTGTATTTTCATGAAATTACTTTTATAGGCTTGTTGTTTTCTCAAGCAAGATTGTAATTTCTTAGAATTTACCTAAGTAACCAACAATGGGGAGGGGGGCTGGTTAAATAAACTACAGAATATTCATATAATGAACAACCAAGCAATTATTAAAAACAAGTGATGGGCATTGCCTGGCTGATTCAGTTGATTGGAGCATTGTCCTTTACACTAAAAGGTTGTGGGTTCAATTCCTGGTGAGGGTGCATATCTAGGTTACACATTTGATCCTAGGAGGCAACCGATATAAGTTTTTCTCTCACATCGATGTTTCTCTCCCTCTCTCTTTCTCTCCCCCTTCCTTCTCTCTAAAAATCCATTAAAAAGCATATCCTTGGAAGAGGATTAAAAAAATAAAAAATAATAATAAGTGATGAGGGAAAAGATGTATATGAAAATGTATTGATTATATATTAATCTGAGGGTATAGGGGTTAAAAAGCAAGATGCACTCTAAGTGTTCATTTTTTACTCAAATATACTAGTGTATGTGCATAGGAAAAGAATCCAAGAGTTCTAAAACAAAATACTGAACTCTATTTTTTAAATGAGTAGTATGATAATGAGTAATTTTTCTTTCTTTCTCTTATCTGCATTTTCAATAGTCAATATGTATAATCCTATATAATAAAGAGGTAATATGCAAATTAACCCTCATACCCTCACAAGATGGCTGTCAATGATGAGGTTGGCATGGGGATTAGTGAAGGACAACCAAACTACTGAACAGCAGGCTGCATGGGGCAACCAGGCTGGCAGTGGTAGGGGGTGGGGCATTTTGGGGCAACCAGAACAGAAGGAGGGGGAGTAAGAGGTGACCAGGCCAGCAAATGGGGCAATAAGGGGTGACCAGGCCAGCAGGGAGGGGCAGTTAGGGGCAATCAGGCCATCACTCAGAGGCAGTGAGGGGTGATCAGGCTAGAAGGGGGGGGCAGTTAGTGGCGATCAGGCAGGCAGGTGAGCAATTAGGAGCCAGTGGTCCAGGATTGTGAGAAGGATGACTGATTGCCAGTTTAGGCACAATTCCCAGCAGTCAGACATCCCTGAGGGGTCCCAGATTGAAGAGAGTGCAGGCGGGGTTGAGGGGATCCCCCCACCCCAAGCATGAATTTCATGCACTAGGCTTCCAGTCTATATATATAAAAGGCTAATATGCAAAGTATCCCCTCAGGAGTTCGACTGGGAGAACTCACTATGACGTGCACTGACCACCAGGGGGGCAGTGTGGAACATGGCAGGTGACCAGTGGCGGCTGTGGGGTGCTGAAGGAGCAAGGTAAGGAAAAGGCAGGGAAACGGGAACCTGATTGGCCCTGATCACTGGCCAGGCCAATTTTGTATGCCAGGCCTCTAGTTTATAATAATAAAGGATAATATACTAATTTGACCCGATGTCATTCTAGACAAAGTTGGGGCCAGAAGGAAGCCAGTGCTGGCAGCCAGGGGAATGAAGGCCTACTCTTGCATGAATTTTGTGCATGTGGCCTCTAGTGCTATAATAAAAAGCAATTAAACATATTTTAAAGGATTGGTGGATTATATATTTTAAAGCACTTTGAAACTAGGCAGGCTGGCTTTTTGGTATCTTTTGTATTTACCACTGGACTGGCATTCAGAGAACACCCATTGTGTTGGGGAGGAGAACTTAGGAAAATCTAGACCCATGTTCATCAGTCTCAACCCCTTGTTCATCAGTCTCAACCCCTTCCTTCGGAAGAAGAGGAAGCTGGGTTTGGGAATTTCTCTGGGCCAGGCCCTTTCACCCCTGGTTCAAAATCACTCCTCATGGTTTGGCGGAAGCTACTTTCCTCCCTTAGCCCACTTTATTTCTTATTTGTAAAATGGGGAGATGATGGTGCCAGCCTGTCTTGAGGATTAAAAGAAGCAGTGCCAGCCAGTGCACCATAACTGAGATCACTGCTTGCTGCTTGCTACCGCTGCTATCACATACAACCCTATGGTAGGCACGCCCATCACTCCCATTTGACACTTCTAGAAATTAATAAATTAGAGAACTTAAAACACACATATGCAAACAACAACATCCAAACCCTGCTCAAAGCACTGGGTCTAGGAGATGGAAGAGGCAGAATTCAAGCTCAAGGCCGCTCACTCCATAGTCCAAGCTCCCAGCAGTAACTGCTATGACAATGAGGGGGATGACTTGTTCCAAGGTCGCACAGCTAGTGAGGGCAGAGCTGAGATTAAACCCCTCCACTTCAGGAAGTCACTGACCTCCATGTATTTTTAAAAGCATTAATAAAATAATCAAATCATCCTTTTCCTTGAAAGCTGGTCTTTTAAAGCCAGGGCCATGGGTTTTCCAGACATGGGCTTGAACTGGCCCAAATCCCCAAGGCCAGGGTCTGCTTGGAAGGCTGGGGCATACCTGTCTCAGACTGGGATCAAGGGAGGGCTCATTTGGGAACTACTAACCCATTGAACAAGCAGCACCAAGGACTGGTGAAAGATGACCCTGCAGGGGCAGCGTGTTCCTCAGCAGCTAGGCACACAGTTCAGAGGTCCCTACACTTTCAAGGTGTAAGGAGCTCTTCAGGTCAAAAATGTGGGTGTGCTCCATGACCAAGCAGGATTCATCCCAGGAATGCAGGGATGGTTCAATATCCGCAAATCAATAAATGTGATACATCACATAAACAAATTGAGAGATAAAAATCACATAGTCATATCAATTGATGCAGAAAAAGCATTTGACAAAATCCAACATCCTTTCTTGATAAAAACTCTCAGCAAAGTGGGAATAGAAGGATCATACCTCAACATCATAAAAGCCATATATTATAAACCCACAGCTAACATCATACTCAATGGGCAAAATCTAAAACCATTTCCCCTAAGAACAGGAACAAGACAGGGATGCCCACTCTCACCTCTCCTGTTCGACATAGTACTGGAAGTATTAGCCATTGCAATTAGACAACAAGAAGAAATAAAAGGCATCCAAATTGGAAAAGAAGAAGTAAAGCTGTCCTTATTTGCAGATGACATGATATTGTACATAAAAAACCCAAAGGATTCCATTCCAAAACTAATTGACTCAATTAATGAATTCGGCAATGTAGCAGGATACAAAATTAATGCTAAGAAGTCTGTGGCATTTCTATATACTAACAATGAAATTATAGAAAGAGAAACTAAAAAAGCAATCCCATTTACCATCGCACCAAAAAAATTAAGATACCTAGGAATAAACCTAACTAAAGAGGTAAAAGACCTTTATGCAGAAAACTACAGGACACTGAAAAAAGAGATAGAGGAAGATGTTAACAGATGGAAGAGCATACCATGCTCATGGATTGGGAGAATCAACATCATTAAAATGTCCATACTACCCAAAGCAATCTACAGATTCAATGCACTACCCATTAAAATACCAACGACATATTTCACAGACCTACAAAGAATTCTTCATAGATTCATCTGGAACAAAAAAAGACCACGGATAGCTACAGCAATTTTGAGAAAAAAGAATAAAGTAGGTGGGATCTCAATACCAGACTTCAAGCTATACTACAAAGCAACTGTTCTCAAAACAGCCTGGTACTGGCACAAGAACAGACATATAGATCAATGGAATAGAATAGAGAACCCAGATATCCACCCAAACCACTATGCTCAATTAATATTTGACAAAGGAGGCATGAACATTCAATGGAACCAAGATAGCCTCTTTAATAAATGGTGTTGGGAAAATTGGACAGATACATGCAAAAAATTGAAACTGGACCACCATCTTACACCAAATACAAAAATAAACTCAAAATGGATACAGGACTTAAACATTAGAAGGGAAACCATAAAAATACTAGAGGAATCCACAGGCAGCACAATCTCAGATATATGCCGAAAGAACTTCTTCACTGATACTGCTCCAAAGGCAATGGAAGCTAAAGAAAAAATAAACAAATGGGACTACATCAAAATAAAAAGCTTTTGCACAGCAAAAGAAACCATCAACAAAACAACAAGAAAGATCAATGCATGGGAGAACATATTTGCAAATGCTATCACTGATAAAGGTTTAATCTCCAAAATCTACAACCAACTTATACAACTTAATAAAAGGAAGATGAAGGATCCAATAAAAAAATGGGCAATGGACCTAAATAGAACCTTTTCAAAAGACAACAGAAGGAAAGCCAAGAGACACATGAAAACATGTTCAAAGTCATTAATCATCCGAGAGATGCAAATCAAAACGACAATGCGATACCATCTTACACCTGTCAGAATGGCAATCATCAACAAATCAACAAACGACAAGTGTTGGCGAGGATGCGGAGAAAAAGGAACCCTTGTGCACTGTTGGTGGGAATGCAGACTGGTGCAGCCACTGTGGAGAACAGTATGGAGTTTCCTCAAAAAACTAAAAATGGATCTCCCATTTGACCCTGTAATCCCACTCTTAGGAATTTATCCTAAGAAATTACAAACACCAATCAGAAAGGATTTATGCACCCCTATGTTCATAGCAGCACAATTTACAATAGCTACAATTTGGAAACAGCCTAGGTGCCCGTCAGCAGATGAGTGGATCAGAAAACTGTGGTACATCTACACAATGGAATTCTATGCTGCCATTAAAAAGAAGGAATTCTTACCATTTGCAGCAACCTGGTTGGAACTGGAGAGCCTTATGCTTAGTGAAATAAGCCAGTCAATGAAGGAGAAGCATCACATGATCGCACTCATTGGAGGATAATAAAGAACATTATAAACTGATGAACAAAAGGATAGATACAGAGACAGTAAAGCTTCAAACAGACTGTGAAATTACAGCAGGAAGATTAAAGTTAGGTGAGGTAAATAAGAGATCAATCAAAGGACTTGTATCTATGCATATAATCATAACCAATGAACATAGACACTGGGGGGTTGGGGTATGCCTGGGAGGGAGGGGGGGCAATGGGAAGATATGTATAAAAAATTAATAAAAAAAAAATGTGGGTGTGCTGACTGCCTTTGCACGATTAGGGGGTGGGGGAGCCATTCTTGCCTTCAGGGTCCACAACAGGCACCATGAGAGAACATCCTTGTTCCACCAGTTACATGCATCTTCCCTCGATTTCTTGCTGCATCAGCCATGCCAGCCAGGTCACTTAGAACTTCAGGTTGATTCTGCCACAGACAATTCCAGGGCAAGAGAAGAAGAAAATAAATCAAATACTTCTGAGATCTCCTACATGAAAGACTGAATCAGAGTATCTATGTTCTAACCAGCCTCCCCCTCACACACACACACACACACACACACACCAGGCTTGACACTTTTTGGAGCTAAGCCTCAGTTATGAGAACAGTGAGCTGCCCACGAGGTGTGAATTGCCCTACAGCATTGATGATTTCCACTTACTAATATAAGACCACGCTTGACGAGGCTGGGCTTCTCCATTCAGGACGTGGGCAAAGCATCTTGTAGCCTGACCCCTCAAGTTTCGTGCAACTCTCTCCAATGACCATGCTGCCGCATCATCATTCTTTTCTGCACCTCAGGAAAGCAGGATGTCAATCTGGGCTGATGACTCCGTTCACCTCATACCGAAATGCCTCAGAGTAATGAAGCTCCCTTATTTCCCCTCACTGTCAGGCAGGTCTTCTCACACCCCATCAGAGAACCAAAACACATAATCTTTGCCATCTTCTCATTATTCAAGTCCTATATTCATTCATTCATTCATTCATTCATTCATTCATTCAGCAAAGGCTCTCTAAACTCCTTCTCTGGGTTAGGCCCTGGGTCAGGGACATAACCTAAGAGTCACAAATGAGTAAAGCCTGTCCCTCCTCCTGCCCAGCCCTGTTTGCTGACCTGAGACAAACCCACTTCACCTCTCAGATGCTCAGTCTCTTCCTCACCAAAGTGGGGAAGGAGAGCTGGACCAATCTTTAAAGATGGTACAGCTCAGTGGTCGGCAAACTGTGGCTCTGTTGACTGAGTTTGCCAACCACTGACCTAGACTCTCGATTCCAATAATTACAGGCTGTTGTTGTTCTTTGTGATTTAGCCCCTATCCCAGTGGTCGGCAAACTCATTAGTCTACTGGTCTAGCTCAAGGGTCAGCAAAGCACAGCCCTCGGGCCACATCCCCCGCTTTGCCTGCTTTTGCACAGCCTGGAGCTAAGAATGATTTTCATGTTTTTAAATAGTTGGAGGGAAAAAGAATCCTTCTTGACACATGAAAATTATATGAAATCCAACTCCCATGATCATAAATAAAGTTTTATTGGCGCACAGCCATACTCATTTGTTTGCCTATCATCTGCAACAGTAGGATTGAGGAGCTGCAAGGGAATCCCTATGGGCCGCAGAGCTGAAATCATGTTCTTTGCAGAAAAAGCTTGCTGACTGCTGCTCTAGTCTGTGTTACATGATTTATCCAACTCAGCCCAAGCACCAAGGCTGCCCGCAAAAGCCAGGCAGCAGCTACAGGTCTGCACACACACCCAACATGGAGACCATACTGCTCTCCCCAGGAGTCACATGGGTTTGCTTAGTGACCCTCCTTCCCAAACCCTCTTTCTGAGACTCCTGTTTTTACAGGTCGTGTGCCGGTCTGTCAGGGCCACATGCGGCTCACGTGCTCCTGAGAGAGATCTCTGGGCACTGTCACCATTTCTGCCTCCATGTCCATTCCATGGAGCATTCTCCCGTGGCCCTGCTTTTATCCATGAAAGCCATATCTTCAGGAAGAGTCACCAAGACTGACAAGGTTAAGGAAATGCAGCTGCTTCTAACTCCTCGGTGCCCTCTTCCAGGAGTTAGGAGGAGTAGAGTGGTACCGTGTCCTGCTCCAGAAAGTGTTCCTGGAGCCAGGGATGCTGGCCTCCCTCTGAGGGTCCTGCCCCTCTGCCTGGACCTTCAGTCTTAATGTCTGCCCATGCCTGGCCACTCCAACGCCCGCTTCCTGTCACCTGAGGTCACACCCTCTGCCTTGCCCCCAGAAGCCACACCTGTTCTCTCTGAAAGAAAACTGCAGTCAGAGAAACACAGGATAGAGTTTGGAAAAGGATTCCCAGACTATGGCATGGGAATACCCCAGAGAAGCTATTGTATAATCTCAAAAACTAAAGAAACAGCCTGCTTCACCCCAAACACATGGGCTAGAGTTGGAAGAGAGTAGGCGGGAACGAAGTCCTGTACTTTCAGCTCTGACAGAGGAGACAGCAAGCAAACAAATAAACAACCGAAGCAACCACAGCAAGGGAGGGTCCAGTGAAGGAAGCAAAGCAGGTGGATGTGTCTGCGGAATGGAGGTTACATTGAATTTTCTCACAGAAATGATCCCGGAGCAGAGTGGGAGGCAACTGTGAGGACTTCTGGGGAAACGCCTGTGGATAGAGGGAACAGAAAGTATAAAGGCCCTGAGGTGAATACTCCTTGCTCTTTTGGGAGCTCCCTTACAAGCCAGGCCCACTGCTTCCACAGAACATAGCACATTGATGTTTGCTTTGCCAGCCTCCTTTGTATCCAGCACATGGCTCGCTTAGGCCCCTCAAACAGACACGCTGGTCCCAGGCTTCATCAGAAGTGAGGGACACAAAGAAACAGGGCCTGTGTTGTCTGCAGGCTGGCAAGTGTCCCAGAGCAGTAGCCATATGCTGTCTCTAGGGGGATGCCATGGTTGTGGCTCCAGATCTGGCCGTTTTGGTGGGAGTGGCCTTGGCCTCTGTGCCCGTGTGCGCAGCATCTCAGAGGTGCTCCACAGCATGGCTAGGACCTTCTTTCTACCTGCATAGCCTCCAAGTTTGGCTTTCTGGACCTTCAGGAAATTCTCTAAAGTCCATAATATTGTTTCACTAATTCCTTTTCTGCCTACAAACCTGAAGCCACTTTCTGTTGCTTACTCCTCAGAACCTGACTGATACAGACAAGTATGGCAGAGAGAGTAGGTGCCCACTAAATATCCATATGCTCCCGACTACTTCCCAGATTCCTTTGCATTTATGTTAGGTCCGTGAGACTAGTTCCAGCCAAGACACTATCAGCACAAGTGACAAGTGTTACTTCTGGGCCAAATAAATTTCCCACCATGGCCACTTTGGAAACACATACTGAGACAGCAGCATCGTAAAGAAGAGGGAGCCTGGATGCTTATGTTACCAGATGGAGGAGAGACCCAGCCCACGTCAGACAGTGCATAAAGGAGAAAAAATGCATGGGAACTGAACCACTGAGATGTCAGGGTTTATTTGTTACTGCAACACAGCCCCTTCTATCCTAACTATTACAGCAAGTTTGAGGACCATAACAAAGACAAGTGGCATAAAAAGCATAGGGGAGAGAAGGGTCTGAAATAATATTGAAACTATTAATAAAATGGAAAACTTTGTATGATTCTATTCTAGGTTTTATGAAAAACCACTGGAGGTTTCCACGCAGAAATAGACAGTCCAATCACCAAGGCAGATGGCCTTCTCCACAGCTTACAGACACAGAGCTTGAAAGAGGTCTCAAAAGGCAACTACTCAACCCCTTGAAGTGTGGGGGAGCTACCATCACACAGGCCCCCACTTCGATGCTTGTAAGGCGTTCCCTGGTCTCTTCTTGCACATTTCCATTGACAGAGAGTGTGCTTCCTTTAGGGATTCTCATTGTATTTTAGGGTGGCTCTGAGCTTTCTCATTTTCCTACAGCCTCCCGCTAAATGGTAAACCCAAAAAGTCTGAATGCATCCCCCAGCCTTCAGAGGGCCCTCACAGAGCTTGCTGCCTGGCTCTGCTCTGCTGAGCGACAGCCCCTGGACACCGGCCTCCCAAAGCCTGTTTCTATAAGAGCTGGATTCTGAAAGTGGAGTTGAGTATGAGATTATGAATCCAGAATATCTGTACATATAACTAGCCCACCATGAGAGTATGATATGCTCATGAGTTCACAGAATCACCCTCCTTATACAACCCCTGGAGGGAGCACAAGAGACATTCAAATCTCTAAGCCTGGCTCTCCCTCTGCCTGCCCTGGCCACATCCCCAGCCTAACCTTCAGCTCCATGAGCTGATGCAACAGGAATTTATTTACAAGCTAATTATCCCTGTGAATCATCTCCAGCTTGAGTTGGAGCTTAACAAGGAGGTGAGGAGTGGTCCTTCAAGTAGCTATGCCCAGGTGACTTGGGAAGGGGATGCGCCTTACTGTCCTAAGAGCCAAGAGGGTAGATGGAAGCAGTGGATGGGAGGTGGCTCTTTCCAGCCCTGGAGTTTGTTCTGGCTTCAGCAATTCTAGGGCTTTTCCAAACTCTGGCATAATTCCAACACAGAGGCCCCAGATGGAAGATTTGGCTGGCAATTATTCTTGATTTCTAAGTCTCAAAATGTACCAGGCCATTTGACAGGGTAGAAAGGCAGTGACCAACATTTTCCTGGCTTCCATCCCTGCCCTGAGCCCCTACTGCACCAGCCCCTGGATGAAAGGTCTTGTATTCAAGTGATGACCATTAACTTAGCCAAACTTCTGCTACAACCAGTATTTTATTTGAGCACTGCACGTAAACTTGTGTATCTCCATTTGAAAAAAAAAAGGATTCAAGCTCAAAAAGATAAAGAGGCTGGCCCAAGGTTAACTCATAGTTAATGGTGCAGCTCAGGATTCAAAACCAAATCCTTAACTCTATATCCACACTGAATCCAAATTTAATATTCGTTTGTGCTTTCTGGTTGTCTTCTGAGTTGCAAAATGGCACTCTGTCAACATTTGCTCAGGGAAACAAAAACAGGTCTTTCAAGCAGGAAGGGATTTAATACAAGAAATAGGTGCTGAGGTAGATTTACAAAACTGGCCTTGATTATTCTCTTCCACGTGATGTGACTTTGAATTTGGGCTGGTCTTTTAGCTTAGTTTGGTCAATAGAATATTGCAGAAGTTATTTTGCTCCAGTTTCCAGCCTAACCTTCAAGAAACTTTGTGTCCTTTCATCTGTCAGAGCCCACCAATCCACCTACCTCAGATGGAGAACACTGATATGGCTCCTGCTTCTCTCCTGCCTTCTGCCTCTCATGCAATTTCCTCTCATTGAAAGAGTCTAGCCTGCATCCAGGGTGACAAGGCTTTCTTCCCCTGATACAGAAAGGAGAAGAGTGATACTGAGGTGCCAATCAATATATGCACAGGCACAGGGTCTGCTCCACCTCAAACATTGCTTCTTAAGGCACTAGTTCTACCTTTGAGACCACATTGGCATTATTAGCTCATTTCATTTTTGTTAAAGATGGGCATTAAAGGAAGGGTTGCATGTTCAGGTACTCCAAAGTGCAAAGGGTTTGAATAAGTCCCCAGAAATGAGAATAATCGGCAGAGCTTCCCAGGCCGCCATTCTGCTGGCTCCATCCTCTGGTATGGAAGCAGCTGACAAAATCTAGCTCTCGCCTCAGTATAGGTAGAAAAACTGTTCCAAGAGCACAGGCAAGGCATAAGATGACAAGGCAAGAGTAAAGAGCTTGGGAGCCTGTGTTTCTTCTCTCTGCCCCTAAGTCATTAAATCATGCTGGGGCCTTATCATGACAGCCAGGTTTAAGACATAGTAGATTTTGGGATAGAGGAGGCTTTCCTAGATGAGGAAAACAAGTTTCTCTGAGAAGCTGAATTTATGAGAAATCTGGATTTCTAAGTGCCTATAGGATCTCTTCTCTCAAGGAGGATCTTCTTCCCAGCCTCCTTTCAGGGGTCAAGCTCCCAGGGTTGCTTTGATCCTGACCGTCTTTGAACAATCCCCATCAATTCCTATGGATTCAATTTCCATTGAAATATAGATGGCTCCCAGATCTAAATCTTCAGGCACATACATCTGTCTGTTGACTATTGCCCACAGGGTGGTACACTCAACATGACTCAAACTCAGGTCTTTCCCTTTAAACCAGCACCAATTCAGTTGGTGGCATCACCAAGTCACCCAAGGCAAGAATTTTTCCGTCTCCCAGTTTGATTTCCATAACCAACTGGTTTCTATGCTTGGTTTCTTGGCCTCCAGGTTTGTGCTTCTCTAAACAATGAGTCCCACAGCTGCCAGAGAGAGCCTGCTAACCACACATGTGCTATGACACTCCATATTGAAAACCTTTATTAGCTCCCTGTCATCCATAGAATAACATTCAGCTCCTCAGTCTGTTCCCTGCTAACATCTTCAACACCATCCACTCTTACATGATCCTCTAGCCACACTGAACTGCTGTGATACCCAAAGCTTTCAGGCACCTTCGTGTCTTTAGTCTGCAACACCCTACCTCCATACCCCCTCATTCTGAGCTCTGTGCTCTTCCTGTGGCCTGTCACAGTGTCATGGTCTTACCATCCCTTTTTGTCATCATATCAACTTATCTGTCTACCCTTCAAGATTAGAAATCTCATGAAGGCTGAGTCCAAATCACCAGGATTGTCTTTATATCTCAGTCCACATTAGGAGTGGACAGTAGTGAACGATTATTAAACAGAACCATGAGCTCCCCCACATGCTGTAAAGTTCATGGCAGAGGGTGTGTTCAATCCATAATAATATAATGACAATAATAGCTAAATGTGTAAATGTGTTTAGTACTTACTATGGGGCCAGAGAGTTTGCAGGTATTATTAGCTCATTTAACCCTTACCACAGTCTCAAGAGATATTATTGTTATCATCCTGATTTGTAGGTAGGAAACTGAGATTTAGAGAGGTTAAATAACTTGCCCAAATCATTCAACTAGATGCAGTGAAATCAGACACCAGCTGTCCCTTTGGGATCACTTGGGCATTATTAGCTCATTTAATCCTCATTTAAACCATCATCAGACTCCAATCTGGGGTGATCTCTATGGAGATAAGATTACACCTATATGCCTTCTCTTCCTCAGGCTTAAGAATAGAAAGAAGGGCCGGAACCGGTTTGGCTTAGTGGATAGAGCGTCGGCTTGCGGACTGAAAGGTCTCAGGTTTGATTCTGATCAAGGGCATGTACTTTGGTTGCGGGCACATCTCCAGTGGGGGGCATGCAGGAGGCAGCTGAATGATGTCTCTCTCTCATCAATGTTTCTAACTTTCTATCCCTCTCTCTTCCTCTCTGTAAAAAAATTCAATAAAATATATATTTTTTAAAAAAAAAAGAATAGAAAGAAGGGACAGATGACCTGGATGTATTGGCAAAATATTGTACATTAAATCTCCTTGGCCCTCTCTCACCAAGCTAGTCTAGTATTCACAGCAAAGAAGGAAGGAATGACTAGAAAGATTCAAGATGGTCCACATCCTTGACCATTAGAAATGTAGTCTCGATCGAGGAGAAAATGGCGGCGGAGTAGACAGATGCTTCTGGAGCTTTGTCGCTGGGCAGAGGGAGAGAGAGCGGCTGAGAGTCGCATTGGGAGTGTTTGTTGGCAAGCTAAGAGTCAGTTATCCTCCAGGAGAAGGCGGAGAACTGCTGGAAGGGGCTCTCCTGGCCAGGCAGCCCCACTGCCACAGGGCTTTTGTCGGCCAGAGCCACCAGCTTGAACGCGGAGCCCGAGCCATCTTGCAGTGGGAGGTGGATGTCTGCGGCGCTCTGAAGCCTTCGGCTGGGCACCCATCGAGCAGCCAGGGACCCGGGGACCCAGAACTCTGCTCTCCAATAGGCGCAGACACGCGGCGGAACCAGAGATCCACAGAGCACACGGACAGGTCAGATTGCGCCTGACTTAAGGGGGAGATGGATGTCTGCCGAGGTCTGAAAGCTGCGGCTGACGGAGGCACCCACAGAGCACCGGGGGACCCAGAGCACGGCTTCCCAGGCGGCACGGACGCACAGGCAGCGGATTCGGAGATCCACGAGGTGCGCGGAAGGGTCAGATTTCGCCTGGGTCAGGGTGAGGTCTCCTACCCTCCCCCCGGCTTCCCCACACACACACACACAGACACACACACACAACAGAGACGTGCACACTGTGGGAGCCGGGCTGTGGGAAAGCTGCCTCTGGAGAGGTCCGCAGAGGTGGTCAGGGCGTGATCCCTGAGTGTGAAGGCAAACCCTCTGAGCTGTTGACAGAGGGGAGCTCCAGAAAACGACTCTTTTTTTTTTTCTGGGGCAGAGGGACAGCCTGGGAGTTATTACAGTGTCCCCACTGCAAAACCCCCACAAACTGGTTTTGAGAACCACAGAGTAGCAGGATCTGAGCACAGCCTAGAGAGGTCCTGTGCTTTGTCTCAGAGATCAATTCCGAAACACTGCCACCCAGTGGATGACACACAAATTGACTCTCACATAACCACAAAAGAATAAAGAGATTAAAACACCAAGAGGGGAACACAGGGAGCTGCAGTGCCTTCCCTGCTGGGAAACAGGAGTGCCAAGCAGAATAATAGTAGAAGTAAAGGACCATTCTATTTTTCTTCTTCTTTTTTTTTTCCTTTTTCCTTTTTTTTTAATTTTTAATTTTTTATTTTTCATTTTCACATATTTTATTTAAAAGAATATTGTTTTTCTTTCCACCTCAATTGATTTTATCTTCATAATTATTACATTTTTGTTTTAAAGTAGTATTATTAATTACTACTAGTACTTAACCGTTTTGGAAAAAAAACACAAGTGTCACTTTGTTTTCTCTTTATTTTATTTCGGGATCAGAGTTCTACATTCTATTTTTATCTTTCCTTTAGCATAATTTTACTCCAACTCAACTCTACCTTTATGCCAACACTTTCCTCCTAACTTTCCCCATTTTGTTGTCTTGTTTCTCTTTCCCTTTTCCAACTTTAGATTCTCCCTATTTTTCTCTTTACCTGGTTGAAATTTCACCCCATTTATATATCTAATTTCAAATCCCCTACTACAAGTCCACACAAACCTCTCTCTTCTTGTCTTCACTAGCCAAAAAATTGTTTTTTCTCTATGTCCTTTTGTTGCTATTTGCCTGAAAAGTGATTATATTGATTTTTTGAAATTTTTTTGTGAGATTGTTTTAGTTTATTCTACTTGTTTTATTTTGGCTTTTGCTTGCTTTGTTTTCTACCTCTCTTTTCCCTCACCTCCCTCGATACCAGTTGCTATTTGCAATTTGCCTTAATCTCTAGGTACTGGTTGCTGGCCTTTATTGGGATTAGTGACTGTTTTATTAGATTTGTCTCCTGACATCTATATTTTGTTCCTCTTTTCTCTCTTATACACTTTCCTTTCTCTCTGACTTTTTTCTCTTCCTCTTTCCTAGTCCTTCTTCTCCTTTTTATTTTCTTATACTATTTTATTTTATTGTTTATTCATTTATCTTTTTTTTCCTCACTCTC
Organism: Lasiurus cinereus; assembly: GCA_011751065.1. Taxonomy (NCBI): domain Eukaryota; kingdom Metazoa; phylum Chordata; class Mammalia; order Chiroptera; family Vespertilionidae; genus Lasiurus; species Lasiurus cinereus. The sequence continues at coordinate 561,163 of JAAGEH010000367.1, forward strand.
CCAATTTGATTTTGGCATTTCTTTCTTTTCCTTTTTACTCATTTTCCTCTTCTTCTTTCTCTATTTACCCCTAATTTGTCCTTCATTGGCGGTCACCTTATTTGTGATTATTAACATCTTGAATACATTTCTACTCAGTGCCTTGTGTGCTGTACCTGGTAGTGTTCTAGTTTGTGCCTTTCAATCAACGTAGGAGAGAGAACTACATAACCAGACACCCGGAGAAGAAAGACCATGGGCAGAAAAAGAAACAGCCCACATAAGATAGAAAAGCATGTTTCACCAGAAAAGGAAGTAAACGAAATAGAACCAGAAATAAGCCTACCAGAGAAAGAGTTCAGAGAAATGATCATAATGTGGTTGAAAAGAATGGAAGACAAATTTGACAATATGAGTAAGAGCCAAGAGGAAATAAAGAAGAACCTAGAGGAGGTGCAGAATAAACAAGAAGAAATGAAAAATGACATCACTGCTATAAAGAACTCAATAGAAAGCATCAAAAGTAGACTAGAAGAAGCAGAGGACCGCATCAGTGAGCTAGAACACACGGTAGGAAAAAATACCCAAGTACAGCAGCTTCTAGAAAAAAAAGTTAAAAAGCAAGAGGAGAGTCTAAGGGAACTTTGGGATAACATGAAACAAAACAACATCCGCATAATTAAGGTTCCAGAAAGAGTGGAAACTGAACAAGGATTAGAGAACGTGTTTGAAGAAATAATGACAGGAAATTTCCCCAATATGGAAAAGAAAAAACCCACACAAATCCAAGAAGCTCACAGAGTCCCAAGCAAAATGAACCCCAACAAACCGACACCGAGGCACATTATAATTAAATTGGCAAACACCAATGACAAAGTAAGAATCTTAAAAGCAGCCAGAGAGAAACAGAAAGTTACCTACAAAGGAACCCCCATAAGACTAGCTACTGACTTTTCAACAGAAACTCGTCAGGCCAGAAGGGAATGGAATGAAATATACAAAGTCATGGAAAGGAAGGGTCTGAATCCAAGAATACTGTACCATGCAAGACTCCAATCATAATTGAAGGTGAAATCAAAAGCTTCACAGACAAAAAGGACTAAGGGAATATATTACCACCAAACCAGCAATGCAAGAAATGTTAAAAGGTCTACTGTAATAAAAAGAAAGAGGAAGTGAAGAAGGAACTCGGGGGTAAGGACTAAAAATGGCAACAGATAAGTACTTATCAATAATAACTTTAAATGTAAACAGATTAAATGCTCCAATGAAAAGACATAGGGTAACCGATTGGATAAGAAAACATGATCCATATATCTGCTGTCTTCAAGAAACCCACCTTAGGAAAAGAGATGCACACAGATTAAGTGTGAAGGGATGGAACATGGTATTTCAGGCAAATGGAAATAAAAAAAAGCTGGGGTTGCAATACTTATATGTGACAAATTAGATCTCAAAGTGAAGGACATAACAAGAGATAAAGAAGGACACTTCATAATACTAAAGGGAACAATCCAACAAGAAGAAATAACTCTGGTAAACATATATGCACCCAATATGGGAGCACCTAAATACATTAAAAAAAAACTCTTGGAGGCTATTAAGGGAGAGATTGACAGCAATACAATCATAGTAGGAGACTTTAATACCCCACTGTCACCATTGGACAAATCCTCTAAACAAAAAATCAGCAAAGAAACATCAATCCTAAATGACTCACTAGAACAGATGGAATTAATTGACATCTTCAGAACATTTCACCCCAAAGCCACAGAATATACATTCTTCTCCAGTGCACATGGGTCATTTTCAAAGATAGATCATATGTTGGGTCATTAAAAAAGTCTCTTCAAATTCAAGAAGATAGAAATCATATCAAGCATTTTCTCAGACCACAGTGGCATAAAACTGGAAATCAACTATAATAAAAACAAGAGAAAGAAATCAAACACATGGAGACTAAACAGCATGCTATTAAACAACGACTGGGTAACCAGAGAGATCAAGGAAGAAATAAAAAACATCATGGCAACAAATGACAATGACAACACAACAATACAAAATTTATGGGACACAGTGAAAGCAGTCTTGAGAGCGAAGTTCATAGCCCTACAAGCCAACTGCAAAAAACAGGAAAAAATGGTAATAAATTACCTAAACCTACAACTCAAAGAGCTAGAATGAGAGCAACAAGAAAAGCCCAGTGTACTCAGAAGGAAGGAAATAGTGAAGATCAGGGCAGAGATAAACAACTTGGAGACCAAAGAAACAATTCAAAAGATCAACAAAACAAAGAGCTGGTTCTTTGAAAGGATAAACAAGATTGATGGATCCCTAGCCAGGCTCACCAAGAAGCAAAGAAAGAAGACCCAAATAAACAAAATCAGAAATGAAAGAGGAGAAATAACAACAGACCCTGTGGAAATACAAAGGATTGTTAAAAAATACTTTGAACAACTCTATTCCAACAAATTGGACAACCTGCAAGAAATGGACATTTTCCTAGAAAAATATAACCTCCCAAAACTCAATGAGGAGGAAACCAAACATCTCAATAGTCCAATAACTATGGAAGAAATTGAAGCAGTCATCAAAAAGCTTCCAGCAAATAAAAGCCCGGGACCAGATGGCTACAAGGAGAGTTTTACCAAACATTCAAGGAAGAATTAAAACCTATCCTCCTCAGACTATTCAAAAACATTCAAGAAGAAGGAACACTTCCAAACACCTTCTATGAAGCCAGCATTACCCTAATACCAAAACCAGATAAAGACAACACAATGAAAGAGAATTATAGGCCAATATCTCTCATGAACATAGATGCCAAAATCCTCAACAAAATTCTAGCAAACAAGATCCAGCAGTACATCAGAGAGATCATACACCATGACCAAGCAGGATTCATCCCAGGAATGCAGGGATGGTACAATATCCGCAAATCAATAAATGTGATACATCACATAAACAAATTGAGAGATAAAAATCACATAGTCATATCAATTGATGCAGAAAAAGCATTTGACAAAATCGAACACCCTTTCTTGATAAAAACTCTCAGCAAAGTGGGAATAGAAGGATCATACCTCAACATCATAAAAGCCATATATGATAAGCCCACAGCTAACATCATACTCAATGGGCAAAAACTAAAACCATTTCCCCTAAGAACAGGAACAAGACAGGGATGCCCACTCTCACCTCTCCTGTTCTACATAGTACTTCAATTTCTTCCATAGTTATTGGACTATTGAGATGTTTGGTTTCCTCCTCATTGAGTTTTGGAAGTATTAGCCATTGCAATTAGACAAGAAGAAGAAATAAAAGGCATCCAAATTGGAAAAGAAGAAGTAAAACTGTCCTTATTTGCAGATGACATGATATTGTACATAAAAAAACCAAAGAACTCCATTCCAAAACTAATTGACTTAATTAATGAATTTGGCAATGTAGCAGGATACAAAATTAATGCTAAGAAGTCTGTGACATTTCTATACACTAATAGTGAAATTATAGAAAGAGAAACTAAAAAAAACAATCCCATTTACCATCGCACCAAAAAAATTAAGATACCTAGGAATAAACCTAACTAAAGAGGTAAAAGACCTATATACAGAAAAATACAGGACACTGAAAAAAGAGATAGAGGAAGATGTTAACAGATGGAAGAGCATACCATGCTCATGGATTGGGAGAATCAACATCATTAAAATGTCCATACTACCCAAAGCAATCTACAGATTCAACGCACTACCCATTAAAATAACAACGACATATTTCACAGACCTACAAAGAATTCTTCATAGATTCATCTGGAACAAAAAAAGACCACGGATAGCTACAGCAATTCTGAGAAGGAAGAATGAAGTAGGTGGGATCTCAAACTGTTCTCAAAACAGCCTGGTACTAGCACAAGAACAGACATATAGACCAATGGAATAGAATAGAGAGCCCAGATATCCACCCAAACCACTATGCTCAATTAATATTTGACAAAGGAGGCATGAACATTCAATGGAACCAAGATAGCCTCTTTAATAAATGGTATTGGGAAAATTGGACAGATACATGCAAAAAATTGAAACTGAACCACCAACTTACACCAAATACAAAAATAAACTCAAAATGGACACAGGACTTAAACATTAGAAGGGAAACCATAAAATTACTAGAGGAATCCACAGGCAGCACAATCTCAGATATATGCTGAAAGAACTTCTTCACTGATACTGCTCCAAAGGCAATGGAAGCTAAAGAAAAAATAAACAAATGGGACTACATCAAAATAAAAAGCTTTTGCACAGCAAAAGAAACCATCAACAAAACAACAAGAAAGATCAATGCATGGGAGAACATATTTGCAAATGTTATCACTGATAAAGGTTTAATCTCCAAAATCTACAGCCAACTTATACAACTTAATAAAAGGAAGATGAAGGATCCAATAAAAAAAATGGGCAACGGACCTAAATAGAACCTTTTCAAAAGACTACAGAAGGAAGGCCAACATGTTCAAAGTCATTAATCATCCGAGAGATGCAAATCAAAACGACAATGCGATACCATCTTACACCTGTCAGAATGGCAATCATCAACAAATCAACAAACGACAAGTGTTGGCGAGGATGCGGAGAAAAAGGAACCCTTGTGCACTGTTAGTGGGAATGCAGACTGGTGCAGCCACTGTGGAGAACAGTATGGAGTTTCCTCAAAAAACTAAAAATGGATCTCCCATTTGACCCTGTAATCCCACTCTTAGGAATTTATCCTAAGAAATTACAAACACCAATCAGAAAGGATTTATGCACCCCTATGTTCATAGCAGCACAATTTACAGTAGCTACAATTTGGAAACAGCCTAGGTGCCCGTCAGCAGATGAGTGGATCAGAAAACTGTGGTACATCTACACAATGGAATTCTATGCTGCCATTAAAAAGAAGGAATTCTTACCATTTGCAGCAACCTGGTTGGAACTGGAGAGCCTTATGCTTAGCGAAATAAGCCAGTCAATGAAGGAGAAGCATCACATGATCGCACTCATTGGGGGATAATAAAGAACATTATAACCTGATGAACAAAAGGATAGATACAGAGACAGTAAAGCTTCAAACAGACTGTGAAATTACAGCAGGAAGATTAAAGTTAGGTGAGGTAGATAAGAGATCAATCAAAGGACTTGTATGCATGCATATAAGCATAACCAATGAACATAGACACTGGGGGGTTGGGATATGCCTGGGAGGGAGGTGGGGCAATGGGGAGATATGTATAAAAAATTAATTTAAAAAATTATTTAAAAAAAAGAAAGAAATGTAGTCTCTCTAATATACTCCATTTAAGGTAAAGTCAGTTCCACCATAACAGGATGAGGTTCAGGGTAATGTAAAGTCTCATTCTCCTGAGTCAGGTTATTAGCAATTATATCCTACTCTGAAAATATCTGGGTGACATGCTTAGCTAATTAATTAATCTTTCTTGGTGCAGGACTTGTCAGAACCGCTAATATGCCTATGTGTTTTGAGCAAAAGATATGTAGCATTTCCCAAACTCACTGGGCCACTTCATGTCTTCAGGCATCTGCCAGCACTAGCAACCCATGGAACATTGGCAACCATTGATTGTCCATTCCTCCAATGGCTGTGTCTTCATGAGATTAGCCAGATTCTTTCCAGTGAATTTTCTTTCCTGCTGAAGTCAACTCAGGTCAGTTTCCATTACTTGCAACAATAGATCTTGACTGAGACATGCCCTTATTTGCCCTTAGAAAGGCTAAACCTCTAGAGCCTGCTGGGATTTACACTCAGGGCAGAATACAAGAGAAGGGTTTGAGGAGGCCCAACCAGTCAGACATGCTCATGGCAGGCTTCGCTGAGACCCCCCAGTAAAGAGGTCACCTCAAAAGGCAGGCTAAAGGGCTCAGAGCTATTTTTTGTTTTTTATTCCTTCCTGATAAGAAATTTGGCATTTTTAGATGCTAGAACTGTGACTTATGTTTCTGAATTCCTGTGGCTGAGTTGATGTCTTTTTGACCTTTTGATTGTATTTCTGACTATTACAAAGAGTTGAGGGAGTTAGTCAAATGTCCCTCTCCTTTCCATTCCCCCAGCTCTGACACATGCGCACACGAGTACCTTACTTCTGTCGAATTTCTCCCAAATCAATTCTCTAGAGGGGTCTATGGGTACCCTTGGGTTTCCTGCCTATCCTTGACCAGTTAATGCTTCATACTGGCCTCTAACAGGACCAGAAGCCCTGGCTTCCAGAGCATCCCCTTCTCCTAGCCATCCCCTGCCCCAAGTAAACTGCAGTTCTGTTCTGTTAGCTAACAAGGCCTATTTATAATGTAAGTTAAGGTAGGTTGGTTGCCACCAAAATGGCTGCTCAGAAGTTCAAGTAGGAGGTTTGCAATAGTGGAGAGAATTGTACTAGGTTTCTCTAAGCTTCCTCCTGCAATATGTTCTCACTGCTACAGCCACAGTGCATGGCCACACTGGAGAAAAAGGGACTTGGAGATAGAGCCAGATCTGGTCACCCTGGCCTGGGGAAGGACAGTGCTTCCCAGATCCCTGGGCAGTGAAGGCCATTCATTTGCACATTCCCTCCACCACAGTTGGAAATGGCTCCATGTCTCTCACTCATGACCATGTGTGATAGTAATATATAGAAATGTTTAAAATGTTTTTAAAATATCTAAAAATGTTAAAAAGATTTTAAAAGGTTTGAGTTAACTTTCTTGAAACTTGAAGTGTGATATTAAGGACACATTCCCCACTGCCCTGAAGCGTGTGTACCCCTATAGATAAGGATTTGAACTTCAATTACTGACTTAGAAGTGATTTGCTATGTGTGAGTGATGTACTCTACCTAGATAACCACATGTAGCCCCTCCCCCTGTTTGAGATTAACATGTGTGCATTCATGTATTTCATTGGTAGCCAACTGAACTGCTGCGGGTATGAAACAGGTTTTAAAAATGGGTCCTGACCATCCAACAATGCTCACCTGTCAAGACCACTACAAAGGCAAGTCCTTTTGTCAGCCTGGCAAGCAATGCCACCCCATACTCCTCTCCCTGCCAGAGGACAGAAAAATGGCTAGTACCTCCTGATTGAGATGCAAATGAGCTCTTGGGTGAGCAACGCCGGCCCCCTGCATCCAGACTGGACCAACCCAGCTGCCAGACCCCAGAGATCAGCACCACCAAGATCCTGTTAAAGCCTTTACCTGCAGCATCAGGAACTTTTGTGAGTAATAAAGTGCTGTGTTATTTGCAATTGCATAGATTTCATGTGCTGTAATTCCTCCAGTATTTAATTGAATCATTTTGTATATGCTTAAAATTGAAATTAAAGCTTCTGGCCTTTTCAGTCCTACGCCTGCCCTTGGTCCTGCTTGGGTAGAGTAGCCTCTTTGCTAGCAACTACTTAAATGTTCCAACAACTGAACAGTTAAAGTTTATATCAAGGGACGTCTTAGATAAATACCCCAGATCCTTTCCCAGGATCTACTTGGGACACCATGATTCACCACCACATATGAAAACCTCCTGCTCCCTGAGGCTTATGCCACCTGGCTACAGTACCATTCTCCCACCCTAATCCCCACATGTCCTATCTGAGTCATTCACCAGTCTCCCAGTCTCTCCCCAAGATCATGGAAGATTTTGGCACTGCAGCCACAGCTCTCATCTCCTCCCAGACCTTACCCTGCTGACTTCAGTTTCCACATGGATGTCCCATCCAACACCATCAATGCTCAGTTCCTCAACTTTATCCTTGATGACCTTCTTTTTCTCTCCACTGCAGCCACCCACGTCTTTGGCCACACTCTGAATCTTGTCATCACCTCGAACTGCTACTCTGAAATCATAAATGTAGACTAGCTTATTCTTTCTGTTTCACAATTTCTTTTATTGTGGTAAAATACAACATAAAATTTACCATCTTAACCATTTTTAAGGATACAGCTCAGTGGTAATAAATACATTCATTGTTGTGCAACCAAACCACCATCCGTCTCCAAAACTCTTTTCATCTTGCAAAGCTGAAACTCTGGCTCCATTATACAATAACTCCCCATTCCTTCTTCCCACCAGCCCTGGGCCACCATCAGAGGCTGTTTCTGTGACTTTTACTGCTCTAAGTACTTCATAAAAGTGGGATCATACAGTATTTGTCTTTCTGTGATTGATTTACTTCTATGACTATAACTTTCTCAACATTCATACATGTTGTAGAATATGTCCAAATTTCCTACCATTTTAAGGCTGAATTATACACCACATTTTGTTTATCCACTCATCAGTTGGCAGACACTTAGATAGCTTACATGTTTTTGCTATTGTGAATAATGCTGCTAAGAACATAGGTGTTCTTATATCTCTTTAAGGCTCTGCTTTCTATTATATTGAGTATATGCTCAGAAGGGAAATTGTTAGATCATATAGTAATTCTATTTTTAATTATTTGAGGACCAAACATACTGTTTTCCACAGTGGCTGAACTATTTTATATTCCTACCAAGAGGGCACAAGAGTTCCAGTTTCTTCACAACCTCAGTAACACTTGTTATTTTCTGGTGTTTTGTGTGTTGTTTTGTTTTTATATAATAGCCATTCTGTGGGTGTGAGGTGGTATCTCATTATGGCTTGCATTTCTCTAATGATTTGCATTTCTCTAATGATTAATGATGTTGAGCATCTTTTCATGTGCTTATTATCTATTTTATATCTCCTTTGAAGAAATATCTATTCAAGTCCTCTTTCCATTTTTGAATAGGGTTTGGGGGGTTTTACTGTTGTTGAGTTTTATAGTTCTCCTCATTTTCTGGATATTAATTACTTACCAGATATATGATTCTCCAATATTTTTTCCCATGCCATGAGCTGCCTTTTTACTATATTGATAGTGTCTTTTGATGCATTTTTTTTTATTTTGTGAAGTCCAAATTGGTTTTTGTTTGTTTTGTTGTTGTTGTTGTTGTTGTTGTTGTTGTTGCTGTTGCCTGTGTCTTTGGTGTCTTATCCGTAAGATCACTGCCAAATCCAACATGATGAAGCTCTTGCCATATGTTTTCTTCTAAGAGTTTTATTGTTTTATGTGTTACTTTTAGGTCTTTGATTCATTTTGAATTAATTTTGTATAAGGTATTAGGTAAGGGTCTAACTTTATGTTTTTGCACATGGTTATCCAGTCTCCCCAACAACATGTGTTGAAAAAATTGTCCTTTCCCCATTGGATGATCTTTACACCCTTGTCAAAAGTTACCTCATCATAGATGTAAGAGTTTACTTTTAGACTCTCTTCTATTCTATTGGTCTATATGTCTCTTTATGCCAGTAACACCCTGTTTCAGTTACTGAAGTTTTGGAATTAAGTTTTAAAGTCAGGAAGTGTGAGTCTTCCAGTTTTGTTCTTCTTTTTCAATATTGTTTTGGCTATTTCCATCCTAAAATGTAGATTCCATATGCATTTTAGGATGAATTGTTCTACTTCTGCAAAATAACATCATTGGGAATTTGATAGGGATTGCTTTGACTCTATAAGTCACGTCGGGTAATATGAACATTTTAATATTAAGCCTTCCAATCCATGAACATGATATGCCTTTCCATGCCCATTTTCATTCTACAAATCTTTTATCTCCTTTATTAAACTAACTCTTAAGCATTTTATGTCATTATAAATAGAATTGTTTTCTTAATTTCCTTTTCTGATTATTTGTTAGTGTATAGAACTGCAACTAATCTTTGTGTATTGACTTCGTTGAATTCATTTATTAGTTCTAACAATTTTCTTGGTGGAATATTTATTGTTTTCTACATATAAGTCTTATCAACTGTGCACAGAAATAATCTCATTTCTTCCTGTCCATTTTGGGTGCCTTTTATTTTTTTTTCTTGCCTAAATGCTGTAGCTACTATGTTGAAGAGAAATAGTAAAAGTGAACATACCTACCTTGTTCCTGGTCTTAGCAGCAATGTTTTCAGTTTTGAGTATATGTTCACATGGGGTTTTCATACATGGCTTTATTATGTTGAGGTATTTCCCTTCTCCCCCTAGCTTTAAGTGTTTTTATCATGAAAGGGTGCTGGCTTATTTTAATCTTTTTATTATAGTTGACATACAATATTATCTTAATTTCAGGTGTGCAAGATAGTGATTACACATTTATATAACTTATAAAGTGGTTACCTTGTTAAGTCTGACATCATACAGAGTTATTAAAATATTATTTATTATATTCCCTGTGCTGTACTTTATATCCCATGACTGATTTTATAACTGGAAATTTATACATCTTAATCCCTTCATCTTTTAACCCATCCTAACCGCCCCCCCCCCCCACTCATTTGGCAATCATCAAAATGTTCTCTGTATCTATGGGAGTTTTTTCCATTTTGTTTGGTTGTTTTATTTTTTATATTCTTCATATAAGTGAAGTAATATGATAGTTGTCTTTCTCTGTCTGATTCATTTCACTTAGCTTAATACTCGCTATGTTCATTCTCTTTAAAAATGGGCCCTGGCCAGGTAACTTAGTTGTTTGGAGCATCAACCCATACACCTGAAGATTGCAGGTTCAACTCCCAGTCAGAATAGATACCTAGGTTGCTGTTTCAGTCCCCAGTTGGGGCAGGTACTAGAGGCAACCAATGGATGTTTATCTCTCATAAAGATTTAGCGCTCGCTCGCTCTCTCTCTCTCTCTCTCTCTCTCTCTTTCTCTCTCTCAAAATTAATAAAAACATGTCCTTGGGTGAAAAATTTAAAAAACATTAAAAATAGAATTGCCACCAGGCCAGTGGTTGAGCATTGATCTAGGAACCAAGAGGTCATAGTTGGATTCCCAGTCAGGGCACATGCTCAAGTTGCAGGCTGGATCCCCAGTAGGGAGGATGTGCAGGAGGCAGTTGATAGATGATGTTTCTAGCTCTCTCTCCCTTCCTCCTCTCTCATTTTCTAAAATCAATAAATACATATTTTTTAAAAAATGAAACTGTCTCACGACCCAATGATTCCACTTCTGGATATTTATCCGAAGAAACCCAGAATACTAATTTGAAAAGACATATGCACTCCTATGCACTCCTATGTTTTTTGCACTATTATTTACAATAGAAAATATATAGAAACAATCTAAATGTCCATCAGTAGATGAATGGATACAGAAGATGTGGTACATATATGCAATGGAATATTCCTCAGCCATAAAAAAGAATGAAATCCTGCCATTTGCGACCAAATGGATGGACTTGGAGGGCACTATGCTGAGTGTAATAAGTCAGGCAGGGCAAGACAAATACCTTTATAGTAGACTTTTGTATGCATGTACTTGACTTCTTTTATCATCCCTCTTTTGCTTTCACATGTGAGAATCCTTCTACAGAATAAATTCTTAGAATTAGTTAGGTCAAAAGCATTTGTAATGTCTGAAGATATTGCCAAATATCCCCCATTTAGCTGAACCACTTCCACTCACATCAGCAGTGCTTCCCAATACAAACATTTTTTGATCTTTGTCAAACAGAGAGATAAGACTATCTCAGTAAAACTTTCATTATATTTCTCCTGTTGTACATAAGGGGGCATTTTTTCTCAGGTTTCACTAATGCTTTATATCTTGATTGTCTTTCTATCATGTTGTTAATCTGTTCCATATTAATTTGTGGAAATGAGTACATGGTAAGTGGAGTTGTAAATATTTTTCAAGTTTGTCTTTTGATTTTGTGTATGTTGGGTTTTGCCAGACAAGAGTTTTATTTTAATAGTTTAAATTATCAGTTTTATATTTTATGCCTTCTTGGTTGAATCTCTTACTTAGAAAGTTTTAAAATACTCCTATGCTTCTGGCACACTTGTGGTTTTGTTTTGTTATAGATACATCATTGTTTTATATGGGGTTTATTCTACTATGAAGTATGAGGTATGAATCCAACTTTTTTTTTCCAGATGGTTCTCCAATTGTCCCAATCCCATTTACTGAATACTGCATTTTTCCACTGAGTTTGAAATACCGTATTTACCTTAAACTAAGTTCTTATATATAACTTCTGAGATTATATTTTGTTTCTTTGAGTTGTCAAGTACCATTTTGTTTTATAAAATACAACTTTATAGTACAGTTCAATTTGTGATAAGACTAGCCCACCCTCTTTACCATTCTTTTGCAGCAATTTTTGGGGTATTCTTGCTGTTAAGAAGTATGAAGAGTCTGAGCAAGTTTTTAATTCTACTTATAAGCCAACACATTAGCCTTCCTGTTTCATGGTTACCCACAGGAGACAAGAGACTTGTGGGTCAGAAACAAAAGACTTCATTACTCACAACAGTGGCAACAGCCAGAGCATCCGCATTTATGTCAGTTCCCCAAGCTGGAGTTCCCAGAGGGTGACATGAAGAACTTCTGGGGATGCCTGGTTCAGGAGAAGAACCTTGCATTTCAAGAATTCAAATCTTTTATATTGGGCAGTGAACCTGCCTGGTTTTTGCCTGAGAGAGGCGTTCTCTTTATTTTACTGGACAGTAAGCAAACTTGCCTTTTTTCCCAAAGGAGACACTATCTCTGCTTTGCAAGTGTGTTTCCTGTAGAAACATCCTGAAGAGACAGGCTAGAACGAAGGTAGTGCTGCCTTTTCTCATTCAGAAACATGAGAGGCCCATGGAGAATTGTCTCCCCATTTGTTTATTTTTCCATATGAACTCGAGGATCTGTTTGTCTAACAACAAAGCCTTCGTTTTTATTGAGAATCTTATTAAATTCCAAATTATCTGAGGAAGAGTGGAAAATATTATGCTGTTAGTTTCCTATCCAAGAACATTATTCAAATGCTTCTTTTTTTGTTGTTCCTTGCAAACATTTTAATGCTTTCTCTATTTAGATTTTTCACATTTCTTGTTACATCCATTCCTAGTTTCTCTTTCTCTCTCGCGTGCTCTCTTTTAGCTGCCATTGTGTTTCCTATTCCAACTTCATCTCTAACAGGTTGTCATTAATTCCTGTCCTTTAAATGAGTACTTTTCCTCCAGGATCCCTCTCTGCTTTCTTCTCTTCTTACTCTAAGATTTCCCTGGATGGTTTTTCTCTCCCAAAACTTCAGTGAGCATTTGTCAGCCAGTGCCTCCCATGCTGGTCTCTCTAGCCCTGGTCTCTCTCAGGAGCTCCTGACACAGATGTGGTGACTGCCCCACAAGCACGTCATGCCCAGGCAGCTTTCAAATTAAATTCCGCATCCTTCTCCTGAAACCAGCTTCTCTGTACTTCAGCCTCAGTCAGGGGCACCACCATTTACCCAAGGAAACGAGAAAGCTTTCTTTCACCCTCTTTTCCAACCTGTCACCCAGTCCTTTTTATTCTTCCTCCTCAATTCCTCAATTTGTACCCTTGACTTCATTCTCTCTGCCAGGGCCTTTTTTTCCACAAGGATGACTGGGGAGTCCCCTGGGTGACCACTTGGTCTCACATCTCCTCTCTGTTATCTGTTCCTACCCCACTGCAGAAGGGGGCATTGTTTGGTTCCTGTGGCCTCCCAGAGGCTCCAGGTTAAAATAGAGAACACCGCTTCTCTCCATCCCCAGCATGGCTTCTCTTCCTGTTGGTGACCCAGCCCCATCCACCCTCCTGAACTTCAAGTTTTCCATTCCCACACTATCCTGCACCTATGCCTGTGCACATTTTTGTGCCTTCCCCTGGAATATCTCAGCTCACCACAGCCTCCTTTCGGTCTAGCTCCCAACCCTTCCCTAAGGATTCAACTCATAGGACAGCTCCTCTGGAAGACTGGAAGACCCTCTGACCCGCTCATATGCATGAGATGCTTCCATTCACTTCTTCATTCATTTCTTCTTTTCAGAGGCATTTATTTAGTTTGCCCACTTGTAAAGCCCTCAGCTTGGTATTAAGATTACCAAAATGAATTGAACACAAGACACTGTCCTCTAGGGACTCACTAAGTTCTTGTCATTCAAAATATGGGCTGGACCAGCAGCAGCAGCAGCATACCTTCATTGCTGGAAATCAGGCTCCATCCCAGACCTGCCAAGTCAAATCTGCATTCGGACAAAAGTCCCAAGAGATTCAAGTGCACAATAAAATTTGAGAAGCACTGATCTAGGTGATGTGGAAATGGAGAAATATAACAAACGAGTAAGTGTAATCTTAGAAGAATGCACAAGATTCCAAGGAAGTGGTGAGCTGTAACCAGCTAAATATAGAGGGAAGAAGGGAGGGATAGAGCAAGGGAGGGGCAGGAAGGAGAGCTCAGGAACGAAAAGGTGGGTTTCAGTGGGGGGAGGGGTTTTCAGGCAGCCATCACAGCCTGAGCAAAGGCGTAGAGGGGAGAGGTGTGTATGCTGGATTGAGGATGCAGGAACCACTGGCTGCTAAGTGCAAGGTCCTGACACAGAAGCATGAGAGAGAAAGCACACTCAGGCTTACCTCCTAACACTCCACCCTAGACTCGTGGCCCCCTTCAACCACCCACAAGGGGTAGGCAAGTACCACAGCCCGATGGCCAGCCAAGGAGCTTGGTCCTGGTGGGTTAAGTGCCTGCCCACTCACGCAGACTGCATGTCAAAGGCACAAGTGATGCTGCCTCTCCATGTGAGTCACCTGCAGGCAGGGAACCGATTAGGGATCATAATTGTTCCGGCAGGGGTGACACCAAACCAAAGCACAGCAGAGGCAACCCAGACAGAGAGAAGAACTCAGATTCCAGAAAGTTCTGGGAGGTCAAATTGTAGGGCAGAATGTGGGGAAGATGCAAAGAGAGGAGCAGGTGTAATTCTCAGGGTCCAGGCTTGTGTTTGGTTAAAATAAAAACCATGCTGAGACCAGTTTGGCTCAGTGGATAGAGCGTCGGCTTGTGGACTGAAAAGTCCCGGGTTCTATTCTGGTCGGGGGCATGTACCTTCCTTGCAGGCACATCTCCACAGTGGGGCGTGCAGGAGGCGGCTGATCAATGTCTCTCTCTCATCGATGTTTCTGACTTTCTATCTTTCTCCCTTCCTCTCTGTAAAAAGTCAATAAAATATATTAAAATTTAAAAAAAGCAACCAAAGCAGGGGCAATAGGAGAAAGAACCAGCATGGGAGTAAGGTAATAAGCACCAGTACTTATTGAGCTATTGTTCCGATAGGCACCATCTTCAGCAGTCTGCATGGATTTCCTCAATGTGTACCCGGCCAGCAATCCTCCACGCAGTTGTTGTCATTGTCCTTAGTTTACAAAGGAGAAGATAGAAGCAGAAAATCTACCCTGCTCACTCAGAGTCACCTAGCAGAAAGTAGGAGAGCTGATCTGAGCTCAGGCTATGACCACCTTGTCACCACACTCTGTGCACTGGCTTCCAACATAATGGGAGTTCAGGGCCTGTAGACTCCAGTGGGAGAAGAATGAGTGGGACAGAGGCTTAGTTGAGCCACTGGAAGATGTCAGCTCACAATGCTGCCAGAGCCCTTGAGTGGAAGGGAAGTGATGAAGGGTAGGGTTGGTGAGGGGGCAGGGGATGGGCTAAATAACCACATAGCTCCCCACTGCCCCTTGGGTTGCCATTTTCTGGCTTAGGCGGGGCCCAACATTAGGAGACCCCAGGAACCTTCAAGAACCATGCCTCCCACCGGAGCAGACCTGATCAGAGAAGGGAGACAGATGTGCCAGAACCAGGTAGGCATTAGTACTTCACAGCCCAGGAGTTCCACAACAGAGCCCTCCTGCCCACACCCACCCACCCTGCTA
The DNA here is from genome assembly GCA_011751065.1 of Lasiurus cinereus. Taxonomy (NCBI): domain Eukaryota; kingdom Metazoa; phylum Chordata; class Mammalia; order Chiroptera; family Vespertilionidae; genus Lasiurus; species Lasiurus cinereus. Next base: position 576,874 of record JAAGEH010000367.1, read on the forward strand.
TGTTGACAGCAAATGCTTTCTGCACTTTCTGACCAGGTAGTGATCACTGCTGGGCCAGCACCTTCTCAGCTGTGAGATGGGGCATGACACCCTCCTCTCTGAGCCATCAGTAGGATCCCATGGGCCTCATTTGCAGAAGGTTCTGTGCAGATGGCAGAACCCCCACACCCCACAATGGGTGGGGACTCCTCCCTAGGGGTATAAGGGCTAGAGCTACTTAGGAGAACCGAGGCCCTCCCATGCCCAGCTCAGGCTACAAAAGTCAGGCTGGGGGTCCAAGCTAGACTCCTGGCTATCTAACAAGGGCTCCCGGGGGAGCCGCTGACCCTCACCTAGGTGGCAGCCTCCAATGTCCACAGCAGGGCAGAGGAGACAGCTGCGGGGCAGGGCTTCCAGCCCAGCCTGAGGGGCCCTGCTACTCAGCCCAGCCCATTATGCCAGCTGGAACGAGGCCTCAAATTGCCAGAGCTCCCGATTTTGCAAAAGAAGGTAGAAACCCAAATGTTTGTGTGAACTCCCCAGACAACTAATGTATAAATAGTGTAAACAATGGGGAGGCTAGCCTAGCCTAGGTCATGTCTAGGGTTGGAATTCAGCATTTTGTCAACAAGGCTCTGGCAAGGACGAGGACAGCACCTGATTGTGCCTCTGAGTGTGCATGGACATGCCCACGAGTGTACTTCATGTGAGCATGTAAGCAGATGTGCCTATGTGAACACATGCATACATGTGCTGTAGGTAAGTCTGTGTGCATGGTCCTCACTTGTTCATTTGTGAACATGTATAAACAAGCATCAGTATATAATGTGGAACAACACGTGTGAGAGTGAGCTCTTGTGTCAGTGTGAGTGCGTGTGTGTTAAAGCACGTGCTTAGGGGCTCCAATGCGCACAGGTGTTTGCACATGAATGCACACCAGCCAGGGACACTGCAGACTTTCCCAATGGAGAAACCATGTCCACACCGCAGACCTCAGGGACACACGTGCTCACTACAGTGGGGACAGCAGGATCGGCAGTGCCTGGCAGGCTGGAGGTGGCAGCCTTGGCCTCCTGCACACCAGGGCCTTGATCATCCTGGTCCACGCCTCTCCACCTCCCACCCCTCCCCCGCGCCGGCAGAGAACGAAGGAAAGGGTGGGCGCGGCAGCTGCACCCTGGCCCTGCAGGAGAGAGGAGCAGGCGCACAGCCCTGGCCATTAGTCACCAGATGTCACCTTCTGCTGCCAAGGCGCTGTCTGCGCACAGACAATGGCCGCGCAGGCCCAGGGGTGGGCGGGGCCGGCCCCCGGACCCCAAAGCCGCGCCTCTGCTGACACCTACAGCCTCGCTGCCTACCTCTCTCCTCCGGCTACACCAGCTGCTGCTGCTATCCCCTTGGCTCTTAGCCCTACCGCCACCATTTCCTCCACATTCCCTCCCGTCATCTGCTTAAAGCCTCATTCTTCAGGAGGCAGGGCACAGGTCACCTCTTCCAGGAAGCTTACCCCTCTCCAGTTCTCATAGCCCCTATCCCTCAACTGGATGCCTGCCTTGGGCCATCAGTCCTCCCAGACCAGCTCTGTGAAGGGACCAGGCACTATCCTTTCTTCCCCTGTGTCTGACCCAGTGCCCGGCATGGGGGACTGAGGGCCTGGGGTAGCACTGGTGTCTTCCAGTCTGCAGGAGAACCATGTGAAATGTTGAGAGTTGTTGCCACCCCCAGATCGGTGCACTTGACCTCATCCAGTAGGAAAAGCCCTTCGTCCCAGAAATACAACTTTAGAAATGCAATTCAGGCTCTGAAACAAATACGGAGATCTTTTTTATCTAAGGAGCCAAGCCCAGGCTTGTCAGTTCCACCTCAAGTTTGTATGTTTAAAAAACCAGACATATGGGTCACAACTCCTGGATTCTAGTCCCTGGCTTTCTGTGTGACTCGGACCAGTCCTTGCCCTCTCTGGGCTTTGGCTCCTCATCTGTAAAAGGAGGCAGTGGGGCTGGGTGGTGGCTGCTGCAGTCCTGTCTGTGCCAGTGGGGTCCATGCACAGCGGAATTCCAGCCGTGTCTCTAAGGCCATCGCCCTTCTCCTCCCATCCACCCAGGCTGCATTGGGCAGCGGCCTCTGGGCCTCAGACGTGGAGGTCCAGAGCAGGCTGCCTTCTGTGAAAAGTCCATGAAAGTGGGGGTAGCTGTCCAAGGCAAGGTCCAGGCCCTAACATCGCCAGCCTGCTCAGGGACCTTCTGAACTAGAACTAGCTTCTGATACAGAGGCACAGAGCATGGGAGATTGAAGAGGAGAACAGGGATCCGGACTAGGGAAACACTTTGCAGGCTCTCCAGGGAAGCAGAGTCTTGGCCTGTGACTGCGGCACTCCCTGATGGCCTCCACAATCAGGACCCAGGCCTGGTGTCCTCCTCAATGTGGCCTGTGTGCCCTTCTCTCTGTGTGGCCTACCAGAGCTCTTTCTGGCCCCCAGCCCTTGGCCTCTCCCGAGAGGACTGACCTGGCCCTGGGAACAGCAGGCACTCTGAATCCACAAGAGACATGGCCTCCACTATCATGGTTTCCTTTGTTTCTTTTTAAAAAGAATGTTTATTTTTTAAATTTGATTACAAAAGTAATGCATATTGTTTGAGACTATGAGAAGAATGGGAGATTTTTTTAATTTCCTTTTATCCCATCATCAATAGCAACTGTTCTTTTGCATAAAATTTTCAGGCTTTTTCTTGTGCATCGTATATATTATCTACTTATGTAGACATATTTTTTCACACAAATGGGAACATGGTCTATTGAAACCTTTTTTTTCTTTTCACATAACAGCTTGAACATTTCCGCATATCCTTAACTCTCCTGCCTCCCTGTTTTTGTTGCCTGTGTAATAGTCTATAGGAATGATAAACTATTGAAAAAGCCAGTCGTATAGCATTGTAAACAATGCTGATGTTTCAAATGGCAATGAGTCCAGAGCATCGCCAAGTCTCAAGGGGACTCTGTCAAGGAAGAGACTCAAACCAGAGCTGGAGAAGGAGGAGGGGCTCTGCACGTGGAGTGAGTTCCATTACCTTCTCCCGAGCATCTCGGGTTCTTCACCAGCAAGGGATGCATGCTGCCCTGGATGGGCTCCGAGGGCCACGCAGCTAGCTGTCCCTAGGACAGACTTGTTGGCCATAAACAGAAAGTCATGGCAGAAGGGAAAGGAGAACCAAGTCTCTCAACTCCAGGCCCAGAGGCCGTCCTAAAGTGCCACACAGTGCCTTACCCCATTGCCACGTAAGGTATGGTTTCCACATAAACCATTTCTCTGCAAGTCGGCCAGGGAACCTAGTTATGAGCGGTGGGGGAGGGGGGGAGGGGAACAACACTGAAGAAGAGAGAACTCTGCCCTACCAACAGCTCTGTAGCCAACCAGCACAGCCAAGAGGAAGTGGGGGCCAAGGTTGGGTCTGATCAAGGTGTCTCTCCCTGGTCTGAGCTCCTACCATGAACTGCTCAGTTAGAATTTCTAGTTCTGTATGACCTTGGGCAAGTCATTTCTCCTTTCAGAGCCTCCATTTCTTTAAGAGTAACAAAGAGACGCAATACCTACTCAAGGTTATTTTGAGGATGTGGACACCATAGGGACTCTGATAGATTCCTGCCCAGCAGCCTCCAACGCCATTCTGGGTCTTGACAACCAGTTGCTAGGTCTCTATTGAGTGCTCACTATGTACTAGGTATCCAGGATGCAGGGGTGAGTGAAACAAATGGAACACCTGCCCTCACATCCCTTAATAATAAATAATTAAACAAGTGAGTTCAAGTGTGAGGTCTGTGTGAAGAAGCATCAAGGGCCCTGAAAGTTAAAACCACTGTGCCTAGTTGGGGGCAGGGTAATTAGGGAGAAGGGGCTCAGAGATGGGTTTTCTGAGGAGCAGTCATTCTCATGAGAGGTGAGCATTAGAAAGAATAATGCAGAATAAAAGTGGAGGGAAGGGTGCTGTAGGCACAGGAGACAGCCTTGAGGTGAAGAAGAGCATGCCATGGCCCAGGCCTGGCCATGGGTTAGCAGGACTGGAGTGTCCATAGTTAAAGAGGAGGCTTGAGGAGGCAGGCAGGGGCAGATGTGTAGGGCACTGGAGGTCCTGGAGCTCTCTTGTAAGAGGGTGTATGCAGCAGGCATGTCTAAGGAGCAAGAAGCCATCAGTGTGGCTGGAATAAACTGAGCAACGTGGGCACAAGGTCAAAAATAGTCTGAAGCTAGATCATTCAAGAACTTGAGGGTCCTATAAGGATTTGGGCTTTTAAATGAAATGGGAGCCATAGAGGTGGGGTGTGTTGAGAAGAGAAATATGGTCTGCAAAAATTTTAAAGAAGATTCCAGGCATTCTGCTTCTAATATAACCTCTTTTTTTCATTGAATTTATTGGATAACACTGGTTAACAAAATTATACAGCTTTCAGGTGCATCATTACACAACATATCAACTGTACACTGTATTGTGTTTACCACCCCAAGTCAAGTCTCAGTCCATCACTACTTAGCCCCTTATACCCTCTTCCCAGCAAACACCACATTGTTGTTCTTGTCCATCAGTTTTTTCTTTGTTTTTTCTTTTTGCTCTACTCTCCACCCTTCCCACCCAGCTCCCCCACCCAGATAGCTGTCAGCCTGCTCTTTATCTATGAGTCTGTCTCTATTTTGCTTGTTAGTTTGTTTTGTTCATTAAATCCCACATATGCGTGAAATCATATGGTTCTTGTCTTCCTCTGACTGGTTTATTTCCCTTAGCATAATGGTCAATCCATGCTACCACAAAGGATATGATGTCCTTTTTATGACTGAGTAGTACTCCATTGTGTAAATGCATCACAGATGCTCAAGATCACTAATCATCAGAGAAATGCAAATTAACACTACACTGAGATATCACCTCACACCTGTCTGAATGGCTATCACCAATAAATCATCAAATGAGTTTGCCGGCCACTGGGATAGGGTCTTAATCACAAGGAACAACAACAGCCTGTAATTATTGGAATTGAGAGTCTAGGTCAGTTGTTGGCAAACTCATTAGTCAACAGAGCGCCAAACCACGGCTAGCAAGCCACATGTGGTTACCAAGCCGCAGTTTGCTGACCACTGGTAGTAGATAGAGCATTGGCCTACGGACAGAAGTGTCCCAGGTTCGATTCCTGTCAAGAGCATGTATCTCGGTTGCAGGCTCCTCCCTGGCTCGGATCCTGGTTAAGGCACATGCAGGAGGCAATCAATTGATGTGTTTTTCTCACATCAATATTTCTCTCTGCCTTTCCCTCTCTCTTCCACTCTTCCTGAAAATCAATGGAAAAATATCCTCAAGTGAGGATTTAAAAAAGTAGAAAACACCTATAAACTCTGAATATCACACAGAAAACAACTACTAGAAGGCTCCACAGGCAGACTTTGGGAAGATGTTGAAACTTTGAAGAAGGTGTCTGCATGTGGTAAGTTTATGGCTTATCCACAGGATAGACTGCAGTTGTGGCACAGTGCATGGCAGTTAGAGAGAGAAAGGGAAGGAGAAGATAGAGAGAGAAGGAAAGAGAGAGAGAGAGAAGAGAGATATAAGATTGAAAAAATAAACATTCTTGAGAAACTGTGGAATAATATCAAATATCTAAGGTGCGTAATTGGAATCCTAGATGGAAACGGGAAGAAGAGAGTAAAAAAATATTTTAAATAATGGCCAGAAATACCACCTCATTTTCCAAATTCAATGAAAGACAAATTTACATATATATTCATATTCAAACTGCTAAAAATGAAAGATACAAAGAAAACCTTGAAAGCAGCCAGAGAAAAAAGACATGACATAGAGAAGCAAAGGTTTAAATCACAACAGATTCCTCAGCAGAAATCGTGGAGGCTGGAAAACACAGAGTAATATCAATAAAGCATATAGAAGAAAAAAAACTGCCAATCAGGGTTCTATATCCAGTGGAAATATTTTGCAATAGGAAGGCAAAGACATTTTCATTTTAAAGAAAATTTATAGAATTGTCATCAGAAGACCTGAACTATAAGAAATACTAAAGTGAGTTCTCCAAGTTGAAGGTAAAATGACACAAGAGGGGCACTTGGATCTTTAGAAAAGAATAAAGAGCATCACATGGTAAATATCTGGGTAAATATATAAAATTGCAAGAGTATTTTCTATTAATTTCTTTATTATGCATATAGTTGTTTAAAGTAAAAATAACATTGTACATGATGAGGTTTATAATGTATGTAGTATAGCACCTATGACAAGTATAGCAGATTGGATGGGGGGTATATGAGTTTTATATTTTATGTAAAGCGACAAAATATTAACTCTAAATTGGCTATGAAAAGTTAAAGATGTCTATTGTAATCCCTAGGAATATAAAAAAGTGCTTATAAAAATGCAAAGCAGTATAGCTAAAAGGCCAAATAATCACATTAAGATCGAATTCTGAACAGTCTCTACGGCTCCTGTGTGGACTGAAGAATAGAAAGGTGAGATCATGGACCCACTTAGGATGTCACTGACATAATTCAGATGAGTGGCATGCTAGCTTAGACTAGGATAGGAGCAGTGGAGATGGGGAGAACGTTGGATCTGGATATGTTTTGAAGGTAGAGCCAAAAGGAATTGCCAACAGATTGAATTTTGGGTGTAGGAGAAAAGCAAGGATGACCCCAGGCCTGGGACCTGAGCTATAAAGGATGGAGCTGCCAGTTACTGTGATCACTGTAACCTGCCCTCCCCCACTTCTCTCTGGTATTTGAGGAGTGCTGCAGCCTTGTGCTTGGAAGCTGAGCAGGGCTGGAAGCCAGCCGTGGAAGAAGACAGTCACAGGCCACCCACCGAAGCCCTCATGCCAGAGTAGGGATGGTGGAGCACATGTGCCTTTGAGCAAGGTTCATGCCAGATCCAAAACAGCATCCTTATGGCTTCTTCCAGCTTCCAAAGCCCCATCTCTGAGTGTTGCTTTCTAGTTGGGAAGTAATGGAGAAATAATTGCTAATATTTCATAGAGATGGCAGAAGCCCCAGCCTCTGGAAACAAATTAAAGATGAAGATGAGGTTTAGAAGTGGAGAACAGCCCACTTCTCATTAGCAATTGCAAACAAGATAACAGAAAGATATTTCTGCCATGAGTCTGGTATCTGCCTGGAAAACACTAAACCATTTTTGGTGCAAGTGGATATCCTGGGCCAGGATTTGGGAACCTGGGTCTAGGGCAGTGCTCTAGGATCTCTTTGTCCAAAGTCACAGAGAAGCTTTGCTGCAACTTGTCTGATCCTCAGTTTCCAAATCTGCGAAATGGAAAGAGGCTGCAGGACTCAATTCTGGACGTGGGCTATCATCTTTCCTCTGTGTGAGAAACTGTTTGCAGCCAGACAGTCTGGGTGCCAGCAGCTCAGAAGGCACTTATTCATAGAGCTGGAAGGGGCAGTGAGCACAGGGCACTAGCTTTGAGATCTGTACCTTGCCGTAGCCCTTGTCCTCGGTCCTGTCTCCATCCCAAGCAACAATGGCTCGCACTTGCTGAGTAATAGGCACTGTTCTAAATGATCTTTGTGTACCTTCATTTAATCCTCCCCAAAACCCTACTGGGCAGGTACTATTCTTATCCCCATTTTACAGAGGAAGAAAGTAAGACACAAAGATGCCAACCAAGTTGGCCAAGGCCTCAGAACAAGCCACTTGCAGGGCCAAGATAGTGAACTCAGTCTGCTTTGAAAGCCTGAGCTCTTAATGCCATGTATCTGCCTCTCGAGACTTGTGGGTCCCTTTGACTCAGCCCCCAGACTTCTAGAAGTAGAGAAAGGCTTTAGCGATTAGCCCAGGAAAGGAAGGATCCCAAGCTTGGATGTCCCTCCATCTGGGTGTGAATCCTAAGGCTATAGCTGATGGTGCATGACTCTGAGCTTGTTTTGCTTGTGTGTGTGCCTTTAAATTGATCATAGGCTTGGCTCAGATTTGCTCTAAGAAAGAAAGCAGGCCAGAATATAAGATACCAGGCCTTTCTGAGGGTCGGTTTTCCTCCTCCCATCCTGTGCAGCCTCATCGCTAAGGGATTCTCCCAGCTCTAGGCCTTCTTTGCCAAGAAGCCCTCCTATATTTTCACTCCCCTCATCCATGTGTCAATGCTCCTTCTTAGGCATCTGTGGCTCCAGGTGTTGCCACCTGAAAGGCCCTTCTTTTCCATCCATAAATGCAGCATCCCTCCATCTCAGAGGGGTTCTTCCTGCCTTGTTGACACAAAAGACGGTGTTTGAAGACCAAATTCTGCCACCGGCATTCAAGACTCTCCCTAGCCTTGCACTCTAGAGTTGCTGACCTCATTTCTGCAACCTGCCCCCCGCCCCACCTCCTCCCAGGCTCCATTTCCCCCCACACACAAAGCCTTTGTCCAAATTCTGCTCCCCCAGCCCCCATCCAGTGGCTGGGGCAGGGGACTGAATTCTAAAGCTCAGGGATATTCTGGCCAGAGCTGCCCTGGGGACAGGCATGAAAGAGAGTCTGAGAGGTCAGGTTACTGGGTGGATAATCTGATTATATTTGACCTAGAGAGGGGGACAATGGTGGGGGGAGAATGAGTCTTAGGCCTAGAAAACTAGAGAAAAAGGCAAACTAGGATGCTGAAGCCAGAAGAGGGAGCAGAGAAACAAGACAGGACTGAAGCAGAGTGAACAAGCAGTCCTGGGTTCCAGTCCCAGCTCTACCACATACCTGTGCCTGTCAGCTGGTGACCCTGCATAGGTCACGTAGCCTCTCTGAAGCCCACCAGAGCCCCAGATCTGTAGAGATGGTTCCAAGAGGAAGCACAGGGAGGCAGGCCAGAGGCTGTGCTTTCCAAGTGCTCTTCCCCTCATCTCCCCTCCATGCACAGAGCCAGACAAAGTGGCCCACCCCACCCTGGAGGCTGGCAAGTACCCCCACAGAGAGCCTGCAGCTGGTCTGTCAACCTGAGAGTGAATCTGCCCCCAGGGAGGCTCCTAATTTAATCAGCCTCACAAATCAGCTCGATGGGCTTAATTGATCTTTTTCACTCCTAATATTGTCGCTGTCACTTTCTGAGCTTGCCTCCTCCAGCAACCCCATGCACCATGCTCAGCCAGCTGAAGAGGGAGAAGAGACATTGAGATGAAAAAAAAACACGGAGTAGATAGCAAAGAAGCCTATGGGATGGAGCAAGTACACAGGGAGGTAAGAAGAGAAGGGGAGTGGGGAAGGTCAGGACAGACACCTGCGCCGCACTTCCAGGACCACACACAGTGTCCATGTGGCGATCATGAGAGGGTAGGGCAGGAGGGCTCAGATGAACCATCTACCTAGGACCTCGGGGCCTCTGAGCCTCTGTTTCCTCACCTGTAAAGATCACAACCTGCCCTTGGCAGCAACAGTCATTCCACAGTGCTTGTGGGATGCCTACTGTATCTCAGGCATGGTGTAGGCATAGGGAATCTGGCAATCAGAAACAAACCTGTTCTGGCCCAAACCTGTTCCAGCCCTCATGGGGCACTCCTAACAAGCAGTGTCCCCGGGACAACCCCTCCCCCAATGGAGCATATTGAACAGAGGGATAGATGGATGTTAATTGAATAAACACATTAATAAATGCCAAGTGGCAACAGTGCTGGCAGAGGAGATTCAAGGTGGCATGTGGGCAGGTCACCAGGGATCCCTGAGGAGGCAGTGCTTGAGTTGAGATGTGAAGGATGAAGGGAAGTCATCCAAATGTAAAGGCAGGAAGAACATTGCAGGAGAAAGCCCTGTGTCTTTCACTCACAGCTACATTGCTTCCAGCTGACCTCTGGATAGAGGCGGAGCACAGAAGGGTGTGGGCAAGATGAGGCTAGACAGGAGTTTCTGATCAGTGGCTTCCCGAGTGGTTGACACAGCCATAAGATACACATTTTGCATGGTGGCCCGGAACACAGAACACATATGGACACACACACACAATGACATGCATACGTCAGCTTTAAAAGATTGATGAAACAAATTTTCTCTTGCCCATTAAATGCCATCCAACCTGAGTTTCTGTTCTATCCCCCCTCCAGCCTGTTCTACATCTTTGATTTTAGAAAATTCAGGTCACCGACCACTGCATTGACTTTCCAGCCCCCTACAGGGTCAGGGCTGCAGGTTAAGAGGCACCACTCTTTGCAAGGCCTCTCAGGCTGCGTACCTTTACCCCACGAGCGAGCAGTGAGCAAGCGAGTGAGCGATGGGAAGCCCCAGTTCTGTTCAGCAGGGCAATCTAATGAGACTCACATTTTGAAAAGGTCAGGTGGCTGCTGCATGGAGTCGATGGGAGTGGGCAGGCTTGGAGGCAGGGAGCCCAGAGAGGAAGCTGCGACTCCCCCAGCCAGTGAGACATGGTGGCAGCTGCCGTCGACAGGTTTGCAAAGCAAATGAGTAACAGTATGACAATTTTTGTGCCAATTAAAAAAGTGTTTTATGAAGAGCTGCACGATGAAACTGCAAGTCTCCAAACCTACGTCCAGGCCACCTGGGTGCACATGCCAATGGCTCATCTTCCCAGTTGTACCACCTCGAGGGAATCACTGCTCCCCCATGGGTCTCAGCTTCCTGATTGTAAAGAGGGTCCTAAGAGGCCTTGTCCCCGAGAGTCCTGGCAAGTTTGAAACGCAATGGTGCATACCCTCAGCCAAATGTCTGACCTGGAGCAGGAGCTCAATCAATCCATTGTAAATATGAAAAAAAATGTTAGAATTTATTCACTGGTCAATACACACCCAGTGCCTACTCAGTGCCAGGCATGGAGGAGATTGTGCGAACTCCTGGTTCAGGAGAAATTTCTAGAGCCAAATCAGTCTGGGTTGAAACTGATTTTGAATCTGGACTGGGCTGTGCAGCTCACCTGGTCAAGCTCTCCCATTTACAGGTGATCAAACTGAGGCGTGAGCCAGCTAAGGATCATTTTTAACAGGTCGTATCTTCATACAAACCTTTACTTGGGCCCTGTTTCCTGGGGCTTCGTTCACTCTGCAGGGAATTGGGCTGATCCTGGTACATCTGCTATGTCTGTATGACACCTTAAGTAGACAGCTGCCCGACCCTTCCCTCTCCCTCAGAAGCTTTCTTGGGGCAGATTTATGGAGAGGCCAGAGCAACATGAGGCTGTGTGACCAGGAGCCAACACTGTTGGGCAGGCTGTCTGCTCCATGCCAGCCAAGCTCAACTGTGCAGATAGGGATGGTAGCAGGGCCCTCCCTGCTGGTGAACACTGCCACCTCCCTTTACATCTCTGAGGCTCAGTTAAGTGGCCCTGGGCAGGTGGGTACAGCTACAGGCCCAGCTCACCTTGTGCTGGATTCTGGGCACCTAGTGTGCATGCAGAGGGAAGGTGTGTCCTCACCCCAGCACCTGCTCAGCAGTCATGACTCACTGGCCCCGATTTCTGGGCCATGTGGCCACTGACCATCAGGGGATTCTGCGAGCCAGTCAGGTCTCCATCCAACAAGTCACCTGCTCTTCTCTTTGGCCCCCTTCCTGGGAGCAGGGCACGGGCGGTCAGGTTTGTGCAGCTGGCTGTCTTTCCTGTCCTGCTGTCTTCACTCTTATGCATCCATGAGCTAATGTCCCTTCCCTGCCTCTGTGTGCTGAAGTCTCTGCTCGCACCTCTCTAGCCTGTCTTCCTAAGCTGGGGCAGACCTCCCAGGCTCGGTCATGGTTTCTCTCCTAGGGTTCGCATCTCTGCCCAGACAGCTCTGTGTGTCTTGTATCACCCTTCACTTTCCATGTTGTGTTTACCTGTCTCTATGTTTCTCTCTTTGTTCAGTTGTATAGCCGAGTATGTCTCTCTCTCTCTTAACCCACCAGGGATAGGGAAATGGAGGTGTCCCTTTCTGGCCCTCAAAGCTGCTTTTTGGTAAGGGGCTATCCTTGAAATAAGCCAGTCACTTTGCAAAACTCACTTCCCCCTTCTCATCCCAGCCTCTAGCCCCCACCAACACACACAGACACACCTGCTTTCCTAAGCTTTGTGCTGGCAAAACACCCAGAACACCTTGACTCAGCTAGGCTCATCTCCCCTCCATACTCCTCACAGTTAAAGTGCTGCCTCTACTGTCCCCACGCAACCCTCAAATGCTGCTCCCACACTCCTCAACTGTGCGACCTGGTGCCAGTTACTGACCCTCTCTGTGTCACACAGCCCCAGAGGTTCCCTACACAGCATCACGCTGCCTTCTCCATAGACCTGTCTTGTAGAGAATAATTAGGACTAATTATCCTGGGAAGGCCTCCCATTAAAGGTGGAAAACCGAATTTACCAGTAGTCATCAGCCCCTCTCCCACAGAGGAACCTCTGCCTTGGGTGGTGAGGACAGAGCTCTCTATCGGGTGTAAGATCAGCCACTTCACCTGGAGAAGAGCCAGGCTGTCTCCTAGCTCCTTACCAGACAATTAGGAAGGAGACTTGTTCCTTAAGTGACGGTTGCTCTGTGAAAATAAAACTAAATCCAGCCACAGATAGCACACTGACAGTAGGAAAATCATATTCGATCACCTGATTTCAGTGTAGAGGGCGGGAGGAAAATGGGAACGGCCTTATCTGAAAGTCTATCCGAGGAGAGGAAAACACCACTATAATAGACCTTCATTGGTCTATACATCCACACAGATGCTTTTAGTGACCAGAAGAGGCTGTGGGATGCATGCATGATCCACAGGCAGGATTTGTGACAGAAGTCTGGTCGAGGGGCCCTGGACCATGTGGTGAGTAGAGCTGTGGCAGATTCAGGGTGCAGACACCAGGCTCTGGGCCAGGGGCTGTGCTGAAGCCAAGACAGACAAGCTCCCCTTCTGGCCTCGCTAGGGAAAGTTCTGAGAGTACAACTTCACTCCAGACATCTGATGAATAATGCTTCATCTGTGCTCACAACCTCCAATGAGGTAGGGGTGCTAGCATTTGCTCTCATTTTACAGGTCGGGAAAGTGAAGCACAGGGTGAATAACTGCCCAGAGTCACACAGCTGGACTTGAACCTAGGCAACCTGGTTCCAGAGTCTGTGTCTTACCTGGCCTCTCCTGGATGCTGTGTAGTGTATAGAGACCAAAAGGTAGAGCGTGTAAGTGAGCACCTAATTCACCATGTGCAGAGCATGCGTCTATCAGAACTACTTGGGGATAAAGTGTTTCTTTAATGTCAAAACAGGTTTACCCTATACTGTAAAAGGTTTTAAATGCTTATATCTTACAAATTAGTGCTTTCAGTCCTCAAAATGCAATGCAATAAAAAGTATACTCTTTCCAAGATAGTTATATTATTTACAACAATAATGTGTCTTCATAGAGCACTACAGCAAGGCAGGCTGTGATGGGCAGAAGATGTAAGTGGTGGACAATCAGTTCTCTCTGAGTCTTCCTTTGAGGCTACAAGTCTAACCTCTTTAGGGGTAACTCAAAAGTCTAATGTGGGTGGAATTAGCCCAGTTACTAGCTGTGAAAATGGAAAAAAGGGAGCCATGAGCCAAGGAACGGATTTCTGATCTACAGAACAGCAAGATAATAAATGTGTTGTTTTAAGCAGGGAGACAGAGAGGGAGAGAGACACTAATCTTGAGGCCCTCCATGAACCTGCCACTTCTCTCACTCCCTTGGGAATTACTGAACCCTTATAAGGAATAGAAATAGTATAGGAAGAAGAGTGGGGATTGGAATGAGTCATGGGTGGCTTTCAGAGATGGTGACCACTGAGAAGGGGTCCTGCAGGGTGGGTAAGTAGTCCCTTAGGCAGATAAGGAGAAAGAGCATTTGGGGCAGAGGGAAAGGCCTGAGAACAGGTCCAGAGTTAGAGGACAGTCTGTGTAGGGACACCATCCATAGCTTAGGGTTCCCTGGACTGAAGTGGGTGATGGTAGAGATAAAACTGCAAAGGGAAGTAGACACCAGATCATGCAGGACCTTCGAGGTAAGGCTTTCTCTGAAGAAATTAAAAAAGAAGAAGAAAAGGTTTAGAGCCTAGAGTTCCCTCTCTTAGAGGAAGTTTCAAATCCCCTGCAAATGTTTAGTCTGGAGACAGAAGATTTGGGGGGGAGGCAAGAATGTGATAAGATCTATAGGATAACCTTTCCATGTTTGTGAAGTCCTTTTTGTCCCCAATCCCAACACACAGGGCTTAGGACACACATGGAAGTTAGAAAATGTCAGCTTTAGTTTAGAGATAAAGGTGAGGATCAAAGTTTCCAAGAACAAAATGGACAACTTAGGTGGCAATGAGTTCCCCGTCATTGGAGGTATTTCAGCACAAAGCAAAGGGTCACCAGCAGAAATACTGACCAGAGATTCAAACACCAGGTAAGAGCTGGCCTGGGTCATTTGAGTTTTCCTCCAGCCCTGAAAATCTCAGATACTATTCTATCTTGTATTAGAACAGATTCAAGACCTTGCCTTTGGGGGAAAAATAGTAATCAAAATGTAAATACCATGGGAATAATAGATTTGGCCTAATTATCAGTGATTACTGGGAGTTTGCCATTATTTCCATACAATATATCCCAAAGTTCCAGAAAACAAATCAAAGAAAGTACCACGGCCGATGCCATTAATAGAAGCAAAACACTTCAAGACAAGAATTTAATTTACTGGGTGAGTTCTTGAGGCACGTTTTTGTTGATGAATATTTATAAAAGTGGGTTAGGCTGGACCTGGTAATGATTGCGAAAAATTTTAATGCTGTCCCCCTCATTAATTTACTTTTAATGAATGACTTGGTAAAGCATAACCATTTGTACATAATGATTTCATTAATGACTATGGCATATGCAACCGTTTTTCACACGTTTGAATGTCACTTGAATAAAATGATACCTTAAATTATACAGTCTAATAAACTATGTTTGTTGAAACATGACAAGCTTCTGCCTCTTGGTACTCAGGCACCAAGAATTTGTTGCATTTGGAAGAGCAATAGTTTAATGGGATTCGAGTGATGGATTTCTTCTTCCATCTCTGAGGTTTATCACAAACCTAGTCCCTGGGCTTCTGCCCTGAGAACTCTGTACATAAAAACTTGGACCTGGAGGATGCACTATGCTTTTCACCCCCCAACCCCGCTCTTCTCACCTTGGCCTTGAGGATTTGCTAAACAGAGGCCCAGACAGATCATTCCACATAATGTGGACACCTGAGAACAGGACTAGGCCGGGGGCAAGGGTGGCCCAGAGCGGGACCACGAGGGGGCAGAGTCTGAGCCCTGGTCTAGTAAGGAAAGAAGCATGTTCAAAAGATACCCTACTTTGATCACCCTCTGTTCATCTAGTTGTCTGGTTCTCACCTACTTCCCAAGGTTGGTCATAGGCCACCATGCCAATGTGCTTCCTTAAGCGTTTTGAAACTGGTTTGGGAGAACAGAGAGACCATGTCCTATTTAAAATGGATCTCCTTGGTTATCCCTCAGATCAGTACTACACCTGTTGCCACACAGTGCTTACACAGGTTGTAACTATTTGTTATTCATTTAGTGCAGTGACCATGCCACTAGCATTCACTATGGAATCCCCACTTCTAGAATGGCAACAAGTAATCAGGAAATATTTCTGGGCAGGGAGAGAGAGGAAAGGGGAGAGGGAGAGAAGGGAAAGGGAAGGAGGGAAAGGAGGCAGAAAAAGAATGGAAGAAGAAAGGGAAAGAAAGGAGGAAGAAATGCTGATTGAATTAGATTTAAAGCATAAAGCAAAGCAAGCCACTGACCAAAAAAATGAAATGTTGGTATCAATGTCCTTGGCTCTGTAGAGCAATCATGTCCCTTCCTGCCACGAGCACCCTCCCCAACAGGGCTGTGCCCTGCCCAGGTCTCATCATCCTGCTCCCCTGGGTTACTTAGTCCATCCTGTGTGAACGTGGACTTGGAAGTGAATGAGGTGTTTGGACAACAATGAAAGCAATATTCCTCAGCAGGTGTACCCTGGTATGTGGTTTTCAAAGTGTTTTCCTACCTTTGATCTCCTCATGTTTTTGCCAATCCGTCTACCTCATGGGGTTCTTTCTTTGTTCCCCTTTTTTTTTCTAGAGGAAGCAGACTCCATGGAATTAAATGTTAGCTCAATATCGCAGAGCCAGGAAATGGCTGAGCTAAGAAGACTTCCACTTGGGTCCTCCGGATTATGCGGCTGAACAGCTTTTAATGTTTCTCAGCCACTTAATAGGTTACCTCTCTCAAGGGTGTTTGCATTTTAAAAGAGAATTAAAAAGAGAGGGAAATGTATAATCCAAATGAATGAATAGTGAATAGTAAAATGTCCAGAACAAAAGCATGGGCTGGGGCCCGAGGGGCAGGATTGTCCCAGAAGATTCTTAATATACAGGGTCAACAAATCTGTGTTCAAATCTCTTCCATTCCACATACTAACACAGTAATCTTGGGCCAGGGAGTCCCACTTTCTGAGCCCACTTCCTAATCTGTGAGATGGGATTGATGTGAAATTGGCATGCATAGAAATGTGCACACAGTGTGTGGTCAGCACAGATTAGCAGGGTACATGGAGGACCACATGTGCAGTTGACCTCAGCAGGAACCACAGAGCTGAACGGAGCTGTCCTTGCCCCCACCCCCAGCTCCACAGGGGAAGGAAAGTGGAAGACCAGGCTGCTGCCCAGGCCCATCTCTGCCCAGCAATGGGCTGGACTCACCTAACCTCATGCTAATTACTCAGCCTTCAGGATCAAACCCAAATAGGAGGGCAGAGTACCTGCAGCTAACTGCTGTCCTCATCGCTTCTGAGTCTTCCCCCACCTCCTCGGAAAAGATTTATGGAAAGATTAAGGGGCCTTTTTTTCAATATCTATTAATATTCATGGCAGTCTTCACAGCCATCTGCTTTTAACGATTTTGTTTGCAAAGACCTGAGATTAAAATATGGCCTGCTAGTGCTCTGAAGCATCTGAACCGAAAGCGATAAAACAAAGGCCTTTTCAGAAGCTCTGAGCTGGCCTGTCACTCCACCTGCAGTGGGAGACTAATGACTAGTGAGAGGGAGGGGTGGGAAGGGAGTGCCAGGACCTGGCTGGAATTAGATCCGGAGGCCATGACTCCCCCTAGGCCTGGCACGGTTGATTGGGGGGGGGGGGGGAACAGCCAATCTCCCTCCCTACCACCTTGCACAGGGCCCTGAGGATAAGGGGGCTTAGCCAGGGCAGGAGAAAGATGCTGGCTACAGTGCAGAGATGTCTCAGGGCTTTGAGGGCTCCAACGCCCTGGGACTGGAGAGAGGGTTGTCAGCCCTGGAAGTGTCCAGGAGTGTGGAGAGGATGGCGCTACCCCTCATTGTGATGCTGTGACCCGAACGCACTAGCATCACTGAACCTCTTCTATGCATCTTTGTCCCGATTTCCAAAGTCGGTCACTTTAATACAGTCCTGCCTTGGGCAGGAACCCATTTGTCCACCAATATCTTGGGGTGGCCATGGCTAAGCTGGTGTTTTTCTCTTGGCCTCACTGAGGGTTGGAGTTTTCAGTGAGCTCCTAGGAGGTGGATTGGGCCAAGCAGTGGACACAGGCCAGCATAGATGGCCATGCAGATCTTGCACAGCTGCAGGGGCTCCTTTCCCACCCTCAGCAGCAATCCTGAGGTCACCAGTCTCCCCCTGTGTATTTTTCCCCTTTTAATTTCTTTTTTTATTGTTTAAAATGTTACATATATTAGTACATATATCTCCTTTTTTCCCCATTGACCTTCCCCCAGCCTCCCCTAACCCCTTCGCATGCCCTCATCCCACCCCCACTCCCAGTGCTTTGTGTCCATTGGTGTGCCTATATGCATGCATACAAGTCCTTTGGTTGATCTATTTCCCTTCCTCCCTAATACTCCCCAGCCTTCCTGCTATAATTTGACAGTCTGTTCCATGCTTTACTGCCTCTGTATCTCTTTTTATTCTTTGGGTTATAGTTTTCTTTATTTTCCATATATGAGTGAGATCATGTGGTATTTTTCTTTCATTGCCTGGCTTATTTCACTTAACATGATGCTCTCCGGGTCCATCCATGCTGCTGCAAATGGTAAGAATTCCTTTTTTTATAGCAGCATAATATTCCATTGGTTAGATGTGCCATAGTTTTCTAATTCACTCATCTGCTGATGGGCATTTAGGCTGTTTCCAAATTTTAGCTATGGTGAATTGTGCTGCTATGAACATAGGGGTGCATATATCCTTTCTGATTGGTGTTTCTTGAGATATATTCCTAAAAGTGGGATTACTGGGTCAAATGGGAGTTCCATTTTTAGTTTTTTGAGGAAACTCTATACTGTTCTCCACAATGACTGCACCAGTATGCATTCTCACCAGCAGTGCACGAGGGTTCCTTTTTTTCTACATCCTCACCAGCACTTGTTGTTTGTTGATTTATTGATGGTTGCCATTCTGACAGGTGTGAGATGGTACCGCATTGTCGTTTTAATTTGCATCTCTCATATAATTAGTGATGCAAAACATTTGACCATGTTTTCATATGTTTCTTGATCTTCCTTCTGTCTTCTTTTGAAAAAATTCTATGTGGGTCCATTGCCCATTTTTTTATTGGATCATTTATCTTCCTTTTATTAAGTTGTATAAATTCTTTGTAGAGATTGGAGATTAAACCTTTATCAATGATAACATTTGCAAATATGTTCTCCCATACAATGGGCTTTCTTGTTGTTTTGTTGATGGTTTCTTTTGCTATGCAAAAGCTTTTTATTTTGATGTAGTCCCATTTGTTTATTTTCTCTTTAGCTTCCATTGCTCTAAGAGTGGTATTGGTGAAGAAATTGCTTCGGCATATGTCTGAGATTTCTCTGCCAGTGGATTCCTCTGGTATTTTTATGGTTTCCCATTATATGTTTAAGTTCTGTATCCATTTTGAGTTAATTTTTGGGTTTGGTGTAAGTTGGTGAATCTGTCCAATTTTCCCAACACTTCGTCAAATATTAATTGAGCATAGTGGTTTGGGTTGATATCTGGATTCTCTATTCTATTCCATTGGTCTATATATCTGTTCTTGTGCCAATACCAGGCTGTTTTGAGAACAGTGGATTTGTAGTACAGCTTGAACGCTGGTATTGAGATCCCACCTACTTTGTTTTTCTTTCTCAGGATTTCTGGGGCTATTCAGGGTCTTTTTTTATTCCAGATGAATTTTTGGAGAGTTCTTTCTAGGTGTGTGAAATATGCCATTGGTATTTTTTTTATTGATTTTTTTTCAGAGAGGAAGGGAAAAAGATAGTTAGAAACATCGATGAGAGAGACATCGATCAGCTGCCTCTTGCACACCCCCTACTGCCCGCAACGAAGGTACATGCCCTTGACTGGAACCGAACCTGGGACCTTTCAGTCCACAGACCGACGCTCTAGCCACTGAGCCAAATTGGTCTCGGCTGCCGTTGGTATTTTAATGGGGAGTGCACTGAATCTATAGATTGCTTTGGGTAGTATGGACATTTTAATGATGTCAATTTTCCCAATCCATGAGCATGATATGTTCTTCCATCTGTTTACGCCTTCTTCTATCTCTTTTTTTAGTGTCCTGTAATTTTTTGCGTATAGGTCTTTTACCTCCTTAGTTCATTCCTAGGTATCTTAATTATTTTGGTGCAATGGTAAATGGGATTGCTTTTATAGTCTCTCTTTCCATAAGTTCACTATTGGTATATAGAAATGCCATAGATTTCTTGGCATTAATTTTGTATTCTGCTACATTGCTGAATTCATTTATTAAGTCTATTAGATTGTTGATGGAGTCTTTCTTTTTTTATGTACAATATCATGTCATCTGCAAATAAGGACAGCTTTACTTCTTCTTTTCCAATTTGGATGCCTTTTATTTCTTCCTGTTGTTTAATTGCAATGGCTAGTACTTCCAATATTATGTCTTGTTCCTGTTCTTAGGGGAAATGGTTTTAGTTTTTGCCCATTGAGTATGATGTTAGCTGTGGGTTTATCATATATGGTTTTTATGATGTTGAGGTATGATTCTTCTATTGCCACCTTGCCAAGAGTTTTTATCAAGAAATGGTGTTGGACTTTGTCAAATGCTTTTTCTGCATCAATTGATACGACTATGTGATTTTTAGCTCTCCATTTATGTGATGTACTATGTTTATTGATTTGCAGATATTGTACTATCCTTGTATTTCTGGGATAAATTCTACTTGGTCATGGTGTATGATCTTCCTAATATACTGCTGGATCTGATTTGCTGGAATTTTGTTGAAGATTTTGGCATCTATGTTCATGAGGAATATTGGCCTGTAATTCTCTTTCATTGTGTTGTCTTTATCTGGTTTTGGTATTAGGGTGATGCTGGCTTCATAGAATGAGCTTGGAAGTGTTCCTTCCTCTTGAATTTTTTGGAATAGTCTGAAAAGGATAGGTTTTAGTTCTTCCTTGAATATTTGGTAAAACTCCCCTGTGAAGCCATCTGGCCCCAGGCTTTTGTTTGCTGGGAGCTTTTTGATGACTATTTCAATTTCTTCCATAGTTATTGGCCTCTTGAGATGTTTAGATTCTTCCTGATTGGATTTTGGAAAGTTATATTTTTCTAGATATATGTTCATTTCCTCCAAGTTATCTAGTTTGTTGTAATAGAATTGGTCATAGTATTTTTTAACAATCCTTTATATTTCAGTGGGGTCTGTTGTTATTTCTCCCCTTTCATTTCTGATTTTGCTTATTTGAGTCCTCTCTTTTGCTTCTTAGTGATCCTGGCTAGATGTTCATTAATCTTATTTATCCTTTCAAATAACCAGCTCTTGGTTTTGTTGATCTTTTGTATTGTTTTTTTGGTCTCAATGTCATTTATCTCCACTCTGATCTTTATTATTTCCTTCCTTCTGCTTACACTGGGCTTTTCTTGTTGCTTTATTTCTAACTCTTCATGTTGTAGGGTTAGGTAATTTATTACCTTTTTTTTTTTTTGCAATAGGCTTGTAGAGCTATGAACTTCCCTCTCAAGATGGCTTTTGCTGTGTCCCATAGATTTTTGGATTGTTGTGTTTTCATTGTCATTCATTGTCATGATGTTTTTTATTACTTTTTTTATCTCTTTGATAACCCAGTCTTTGTTTAATAGCATGCTTTTTAGTCTCCATGTGTTTGATTTTTTTGGATTGTTTTTATTGTAGTTGATTTTCAGTTTTATACCACTGTGATCTGAGAAGATGCATGATATAATTTCTATCTTCTTGAATTTGAAGAGACTTTGCCTATGACCCAACATATGATCTATCTTTGAAAATGACCCATGTGCACTTGAGAAGAATGCATATTCTGTGGCTTTGGGGTGAAATGTTCTGAAGATGTCAATTAATTCCATCTGGTTTAGTGAGTCATTTAGGATTGATGTTTCTTTTCTGATTTTTTGTTTAGAGGATTTGTCCAATGGTGATAGTGGGGTATTAACGTCTCCTACTGTGATTGTATTGCTGTCAATCTCTCCCTTGATATCCTTCAGGAGTTTTTTTTTTAATGTATTTGGATGCTCCTATATTGGGTATGTATATGTTTACCAGAGTTACTTCTTCTTGTTGGATTGCTCCCTTTAGTATTATGAAGTGGCCTTCCTTATTGCTTGCTATGTCCTTCACTTTGAGATCTAATTTGTCAGATATAGGTATTGCTACCACAGCTTTTTTTTCATTTCCATTTGCCTGAGAAACCTTTTTTCATCCCTTCACCCTCCATCTGTGTGGATCTTTTTTACTGAGGTGGTTTCTTATAGGCAGCACATATATGGGTCATGTTTTCTTATCCAATCTGTTACCCTATGTCTTTTGATTGTTACATTTAATCCATTTACTTTTAAAGTTATAATTGCCAGGTGCTTATTTGTCCCCATTTTTATTCTTTACCCTTGTGTTCCTTCTTCACATCCTATTTCTTTTTTTTTACAGCAGACCCTTTAGCATTTCTTGCATTGCTGGTTTGGTGGTAATACATTTCTTTGGTCCTTTCTTGTCTGTGAAGCTCCTTATTTAACCTTCAATTTTGATTGATAGCCTTGCTGGTACAATATTCTGGATTCAGACCCTTCCTTTGCATGACTTTGTATATTTCATTCCATTCCCTTCTGGCCTGATGAGTTTCTGTTGAGAAATTAGTCTCTAGCCTGATGGAGGTTCCTTTGTAGGTAACTTTCTGTCTCTCTCTGGCTGCTTTTAAGATTCTTACTTTGTCATTGGTGTTTGCCAATTTAATTATAATGTGCCTTGGTGTCAGTCTTTTGGGGTTCATTTTGCTTTGAACTCTGTGAGCTTCTTGGATTTGTATGGGTTTTTTCTTTCCTATATCAGGGAAGTTTTCTGTCATTTCTTCAAACAGGTTTTCTATTCCTTGCTCAGTTCCCTCTCCTCTGGAACCCCTATTATGTGGATGTTGTTTTGTTCATGTTATCCCAAAGTTCCCTTAGGCTCTACTCCTGCTTTTTTTTTTCTAGGAGCTGCTTATTTGGGTATTTTTTCCTACCTTGTCTTCTAGCTTACTGATGCGGTCCTCTGTTTCTTCTAGTCTACTCTTGATGCTTTCTATTGAGTTCTTTACAGCAGTGATGTCATTTTTCATTTCTTCTTGGTTCTTCATTTCCTCTTGGTTCTTACAGATATTGTAGAATTTGTCTTCCATTCTTTTCAGCCACCTTATGATCATTTCTCTGAATTCTTATTTTGGCAGGTTGCTTGCCTCCATTTTGTTTTCTTCCTTTTCTGGTGATGCCTGCTTTTCTTTCATATGTGGGCTATTTCTTTGTCTCCCCATGGTCTCTCTTCTCTGGATGTCTCTCATGTAGTTCTTTCTCTCTCTATGAAGAATATGGCTTCCAAATTGCTGTTAGAGTCTGACTTATAGAGGGCTGGATTCCTCACACAGGCACAAAATAGCCATCTCTGCTTTCCAGGTTCCCTCTTGGGGCTGGCATTCACCAGCAGAGATACAGAGCGAAGCTCTTGGGGAATGCCCAAAGAGAAACTCCCAGGCCCCTGCTTTGTATGCCCAGACTCCACATCGGCACTCATCTGACTGAAGGCACCTGCTACTGAGGAGTTTGAAAAACAGCAGAATTCCAGTCATTCTCTCATTAGGCACCCTTTGATTCCGGTGCCATCTTTCCAAACATCCCAGAGGGTGCCATCCTTCCAAACATCCTGGTTTCCGGGAAGACAGGCAGACCAAAATGGAAGATTGTGAGTGTCCACAGTCCAGCCCCAGTTTCCTCCCCCTGCCAACAAGGTGGCCTCTTAGTCTAAGACTCCAGCTTCCTATATTAGCCCCACTCATGTGTGGAAGGTCAGACCATCTTCCTTCCCCTACTGCCTCTGTGGACTGAGACCTGACCCACAAATACCAGGAAATGCCCCCTGGCTGCTCCTTATAGGAAAGGAGAATTTTACAACAGGAATCCCCCAGGGGCCCTTTTAGGGCAAAGGGAGGAGCGTCTGTCTTAAATCCTACAGGTTTAGGAAATCCTGCTTTCATTCCCACTCCTGCCCAGTCTTTCTGGGGGCAGCAGGTTCACCTGCCAGGCCCCTCAGTCTCCCAAGTTCTATCTTCTGCCAGGCTTTCCAAGCCAAAGTAAGAGAGACAGGTGGCTGGCCACCAAGGTGCACTTCCTGCTTTGAGAACTGCTAAGCACCCCAGTCCTGTGATGGGTGGACCATGCTTTGCCTGCCATAAAGCTCCACCCTGCTTGTCCTCCACTCTGATAGTACTGCCATTCTGCAACCCTCAGTAGCCTCACTTCTACAGGAAAACCACACCCCCTCAAAGTGAAACACATGCTCTGTCACTGTCAGACCCTGCCTACCTTTCCAGAATCTTCTCCTGCCTAATATTCCTCTTGACACCTCAAACTCTCCTCCAGTCAAAACACCCCCCAAAATCCATGAGACATGCAAGCCCTGCCATGCCTCTGAGCCTTCACACATGCTATTCCCCATGCATGGGATGTGTTCTCCTTCATTGGTTCCAAACTCAAATATCACCTTCTTCATGAAGATGCCCTAAAAGCTAAGCCCCTCCCTCACAGACAATCAGCCACCCTGAACACCTCCAACTAACAGCTAGCATTTGGGGGGTACTGTACCTCTATCATCTCATTTAGTCTTCACGTGTGATCCCCAGGATGTCCTAGTGTGATCTCCATTTTGCAGGTAAGGACATTGCTGCACAAAAAGGTAAAATGATTTCCCTGAGGTTACACAGCTACAGTGTGATAGACCCAAGACTCAGGTACAGAGTGTATAGAGCATATATTCGTGTGAGTATGTGTGTGTGTGTGTGTGTGTTGGGTATGTGCTGTAGGTGAGAGAGAGAGTTATGAAAGTGAGTATATGTGACAGTGTGTATTATGTGTGAAGGCAGATATGAGTGTGTTTGTGTGTATGCACATGCATGTGTACACTCACACAGGTGTCCTCAGACACTCCCAGGCCCTGCATGGGTGGGTAGAGGCATGTTCTTGGCTTCATGAATAGTTAAAGCCCTTAAACTGTGCCGCTTCATCATTGATATTTTTACAAAGTTGTCACAGAGAAATATCATTTTTCTTACTCCTTTATTTCATTTTCTCTGGGATATAGTAATTAACAAAAGCCGTTAGATGCCAGCAAAACTGTTTCTTTTGAAGTTTCTACATGGCTGTCACCCGGGAGATAAAGGCAGATTATTCAATCTTGACATTATAATTGTGGATGCCAGATAAAAGCCTGGATTAGACACTTCCCAGCCCCACTCGGGGCTAGGAGGAAGGAGAGAGGATGAGATCACTGGGGAGGCCTCCCTCAGCCAGGAGGGTAGGAGAGCCCGATGAGGGGCGACTCAGAAATGGGAGGGGCAGCTCGCCACCTTGTTGGCATCTTTCATTTTGAGCTGGGAAGCCCCCAGATCTCAGTGTTGGACAGAAAGGAACAATCCCCAAGTCAGGGACTAAGCCCCCAGCTTGGTTCGCCCTTGTCACACCTTGCCCCACCTGGACTTCTCCATCCCAATCCTCAACCCTCTCCTCACTCCAGTGGCACCTTGGAGAGGCTGTGCCTGCTCCTCTAAGGAGGACAGCAAGAGAAATGCCAACAGCAAGGACAGGGACAGGGCCTGGCAGCAGAAGCTGTTCTGAGCCTGGCACTGCCACTCAGTTGTTCTGTCCATAGCTAAGTCCCTTTCTGTGATTTAGACCACAAGGAGTAGGGCCAGGCACCCTCTGGGAGCCTTCTCCATACCATCAGGCTGGGAGTCCATTCCCGAACAGAGGTGGGAGGACACCACCTCCCATAGAAGCGCTGAGTGCGTGAGGGTCCTTAAGAAGGAAGGTCGCGGAGAGACACTGGGAAACATAAATCTGCCGGCGCAGCTCTCTCAGAAAGGGTTTTAATTAATTGTTTTTATACGACATAAGAGCAACTCATTACTGAACAGCTTTGATTTGTGACACCTGCATTATAGATGATTTTTAAATTAACATTTCCCCAATAAAAGGTGTCAGTAGAGAGCTGAAGGCGCCCAGAGAAGTATAAAAGGATAATAATATGAAAATACAAATAAACACCAGCCCAGCCCAACAAAGGGGGCTGCTTAATCAATTTTACAATTAATTAAGGCTGCTTTGGGAACTGGGGCCCTGGAGGCAGGTAGAGGCCCTGGGCTGGGGCTCAGGCATCAAATGCTAGGAGGCAAAAGAGAATATGTGGCTTAAAAAAGAAACTCAATGAGCATGAATACTGCTCTGCTAGGCTTTCCCTGAAGGGGAGGTAAGGGGGAGGCCAATATGTGCTGGTGAGGATTTTTCCTCCCTTTGTTCTCCTGGATTTGTCAGCTATTGGTCTGTAAGTATTTACAGAGCTCCTGCTGGGTGCTCCAGGGAGATCCTTGAGCCCAGGCAGTGACTCCAAGTTGAGCCAGAGGGAATGGCGCCTTGGAGAGGCTGAGCAAACATCTTGTCCAGCAGGAATGGAGGGGGCAAAGGAGCAGAGGAAACTGGAAAGGTAGGCATTTGGAGTTATTTTCAGATGCCCTTTGAGAGTTTCAGGTAAAAGAACCACATAAGAGTTCCATTTTAGGCAGATGCAGATGAATGCCCACTGAAAAGGTAAATCAAAGAAGAGGGGTCACCTGGCAAGACCTGCTGAAGAATGGAGTTTGAGAAAGAAGTGGCTGAGGTAGAGACAGCCCACTGGTCCCAGGGAGACTTTAAAGCCAGAGCCCAGGGTGTTGCTCCTGGAGTTGGTGGGGGAGGGGACAGGAGAGCTGAGGATCACCCTAGCCAAGAAGACCGCTGGAAAGAGAATCCAAGATGGCGGCATAGGTAAACACCTACACTGCTGCCTCGCACAACAATTTCAAAACTACAACTAGAAGACAGAACGCACATCATCCGTTGGCAGAGTGGAAATTCTACAACTAGAAGGAAAGAGAGGGGCTCACAGAGACCCAGGGGAGCTGTAAAAAGCTGAGGTAGCCGGAGAACCTGGCTGGCTTTCTCTGGTGGGAGGGAGATGGAGACTCTCAAAGGCATTGAACTACTTATCCTATGACACTAAACTCCAGATCCAGCCAAAACTCATACAGGGGGGAGTTTGGACTGTGAAGAGGGAGAAGTGCCCAGAAATTTAGGGGAGTCGCAAAAGATCAGAAGTCTGGTGGTACACACTGCGTGCAGAGGACCAACTGCTGATTGTGACCCTGGCTTTCACGAGTGGGCGGGAGACAGACCCTCCCAACTGTGCCACTTCTAACTCCACTAAACCCCAGTTTCGGGCAAAACCCTGGGGACCCAGATTTGTGTGGTCCCAGAGTACAGGGGAGCCAGAGGGGCAGCAGTCTAGAGGCACTGCGAGAAAGCGAGTTCATGCACAGGAACCGCTCCAGCAATTACCCAGTCATGTGAGACTCAGGGGCCGTGGAGGGAGGGGCCAACTGGAAGGCAAGGCGGTCCCTTAAGCCCTGATACTCCACCCATCCCAAGCTCAACAGAGAGGCTTTTGCAGTTTTGCAAGTCTGGTATCATAAGGCTGAATCCAACACAGAAGTTCTCCCAGCATAGTGAAAATGCTGAAACAAGTGAAGGGATCATAAACAAAAGAAATGGAGGAAAACAAATGACTGGATATAGAGTTCAAAACCACGCTTATAAGGTTTTTCAAGAATATCCTAGAAAAGTTGGATAAAGTTAGCGAGACCCAAGAGGAGATGAAAAAGAACCTACTAGAAATGGAAAAGGACCAACTAGAAATTAAACATACACTGACTGAAATTAAAAAAAAAATAGTATACAGAGACTTAACAGCAGACTAGCAGAAGGCAAGAATCAAGTCAAAAATTTGAAATATAAAGAATCAGAAAACACTCAACTGGAAAAGCAAGAAGAGAAAAGAAGCCAAAAATGTGAAGATAATGTAAGGAGCCTCTGGGACAGCTTCAAGCATACCAACATCAGAATTGTGGGGGTGCCAGAAGAAGAGAGAGCAAGATACTGAAAACCTATTTGAAGAAATAATGACTGAAAACTTCCCACATCTAGTGAAAGAAATAGACTTACATCCATCATCTTCCTCCTGACACCCACTTTTCCTTCATGTCACCATTCATCCAGTAGCTCAAACAGAGACCAGGGAATCATCTCAATACTCCCTCTCCTTCTCCCCTATTTCCAAGTCCTGTTGGCTTTGCCTCCTCATAGCTCTTGAATCCATCTTCTTCTCCATATTGGACTCCATTCTGTCCACCCTTCTCTCCCTGCATCCTCCTCCACATGGGGCAAGAGAAATTGTAAAATGAAAGCCCATCACAAGTACTGCTTCCCCAAAAGCTTCAAGGGCTTTCTGTACAAATGAACACATGTGTGTATGCGTGTGTGCGTGTGTGTGTGTGTGTTTTGCATGCATGCCTGCTCAAAACCCATTCACAGGGCTCAGGGGTAGGGTTTGATCAGGATCAAAGTTACAGAAATGGCTGTAGGGAGTCTACAGCATTTAAGCCTCCCCAGCAAGATCAGCAAGTAATGGGGAAAGGCTAGAGTAGAGATCAAGGTCAAACAAGGTGAGATGAGACCTGCCTGGAAGAATCCAGGTGGGCCTCCTGTAGGAGGTGGGCTTGAGCTGTTCCCTCACAGATGGGGAGGGTCAGAAAGCAAGAAGTTCTTAAGCTGCTGCTTCCTTTATCATCAATTTTTTCTGCCAGAAGGAAGCACCTCTGAAGGCCAGCTTTCTCCTTCTGTAGGTCATAGACTCAACCACTGATGACACAATTCCTGAATGTCAGGACAGGAATAGCTCAAAAGTCTAACTCCTCCATTTTATAGATGAGAAAACTGAGGCCAAGAGAGAGAAGTACAAATTCTCCTTTGCATTTAAAATAGCTTCTCACAACACATCTGCACAATAGGCTTTCATCTTCTTTATTTAACAAGTGAGGAGCGGAGTCCCAGAGGATCCAAGTCACACAGCATGTGACAGAACCAGGACTCAAACCCAGGCTGGTCTGATTCCAGATCTAACACCTTTAGGTGATTTTGTTTTTAGTTCTGATTTTTCTAAGGCACAGAGAGAATACTGGCAGTTGATGTCAAAAATATATGTAGCTGTTTTGATTGACAGTATAAGCTTGGTGATGTACAAACAGAGTGATTTTATTTTTCTCAATAACTGCTATCAGCCTTACTCTGCAAGCCTCAACCCCACAAGCTGGCATTTGAAGAAGATGAGAAAGGGAAGGGAGAAAACAAACTTGCCATATAATAGTGTCTTCATTCCTTCTGACAGTTTTCTGATCACATTTAGTATCTGTAGCTGTCACTTTCTAATTATTAAAAAGTGTCATTGTCCAATTCAAAGACACCTTCTGCACATCTTCCATGAGACACAGCAACAGGGATGGGAGTGTCCTGCTTATGAGTGACTGGTTGCACCTTCTCGGAGGACTGGATGCTGCCCTATAGCGCACTGCTCCCTAACTCTGGCCACAATGTCCGCAACTTGGCTGGCCTATGCGGGCACTGGCGGAGGCCAGTTGCCAGCTCCTTACGGGACACTGTAACCCTCTCCACAACCACTGACCTCAGGGACCATTCAGGGCATAGCTGCTTCCTCTGCTCACTCCTGGAAAGTGTGGGGCAAGGGGCATGACTGTGTTCACCCAGCACACCCTGCTCTTCTCTTTAGAAAGAAAGGGAATGAAGAAAACCTTGTGTCTGCTAAAATGCCCCTCCTTAGCAAAGCCTGGAGTGGATCTTGTGAGACCACTCACTCTCCACCACAAGCCCATACCCCTTAGCAAAATGTGGCTGGGCCAAAGTCACCATATAGACAAGGAGTCCACACACAGCCAGCTCCAACCACTGTTGTGTTTGAATGGCCTATGAGCTAACATTGGCTTTTGCATTTCTAAATGGTTAAAAAAGGTTAAAATAATAATATTCACAACACATAAAAATTATATATAATTTTTGTGTCCATGAATAATGTTTTATCAGGACACAGCCACACCTATCATTTGCATATTGTCTAGGGATGCTTTCAAGATACAAGGACAGAGTAAAGTATATGCAAGAAGAGTATATTGCTCACAAAGCCAAAAATATTTCCTGTCTGGCTCTTTACAAAAAACATTAGCTGATCCCAGGTCAAAATTACATTTCCCGCCTCCTTTGCATGTAGATGGAGTCATGTGATAGGTTCTTATTAGTGGAAGTGGAGGGGAAGTGTCTGTGTGCCCTTGCTGCTCTTTTCTGTCTCTGGCTGGAGCCAAGCATGGCAGCTCCCAGCTTTAACCAAGGAGACCAACAGAAAGCTTTCAGTGATCAGAGGGCAATGGCATGGAGGACTCCAGTCCCTGAATGACTATGAGACTCATAGTTGCTCTGCCAACTTGGGTCATTTATCTTAGAACTATAAGGTGAGAAAGGAAGAAAATATAAATTAAAAAATGAAAATAAAAAAGATAAAGAAACTTCAAACCTGTCTATACTACCACATGATCATAATATAGCAACCTATCCTTACACTGGAATATATGTTTATTTCTAAATGGGTCCTGTCTCTAGAGTTCTTCACCTACAGATCCCAGCCATGTTATTTTGGGCTATTGTTCTTGTGCAGGAAGCCTGCTTAATAGATGGGTTGAGCCCCTTCTCACATCAGCAGTACCCTAAAACCTAACAGGAGAATTGTTCGTGTTCGATTCTGTTCACAAGGAAGAAAGGGGTATGAGCTCAATGAGAGATTCAAGGGAAAAGACTAGTTCACATAAAGCAGATCCTCGTCAGAATCTTAAAACAGACAGCCAGGAGCAGCCAGGGTCCATGTGAATCATCATCACAAGGTGCTCCTCCAAGACCAAGGGTCTCTCTATCCTTCTTGGTTGGCCAGCTCCCTCTGGTCACTCAGAGCTGGTGATCATGATGAGTCTCCAGTCTCCAGTCTAGCTCATCATCAATTCCCACCCCGAGACTCAGCCTCTTTCTGACACCTCCCCAATAGGAGACAGATTGATTCAGTTCATGCTTTTGAGCCAGGCCACCCAAAGAGTGTAATGTGGGGAAGCCTCTGCTTCAAGTGTCCACCTCAGATCAATCAACTGAGGTCTGGAGGAAACAGACACGTGCCACAGACACAGCTGCTACCCACACAGCATGCACTTGGGACAGGGATTGTCCTTAGCCAGGATATCAACTCTCTAAGGAGTTGAGTAGTTTTGTGGCTTTAGGGCTTGAATTAGGAGCTAGAATGCTGGCTTCATATCCACCTCCTTCTGTGGCAAGTTTAGTACCTTCATCTACACTTCTATGAAATAGGAATCATAATAAAAAATACCTGCCATGCCGAAACCAGTTTGGCTCAGTGGATAGAGCGTTGGCCTGCGGACTGAAAGGTCCCAGATTCAATTCCGGTCAAGGGCATGTACCTTGGTTGTGGGCACATCCCAGGTAGGGGGCGTGCAGGAGGCAGCTGATAGATGTTTCTCTCTCATCGATGTTTCTAGCTCTCCCTTCCTGTTTGTGAAAAATCAATAAAATATATTTTTTAAAAAAAAACCTGCCTCATAAGATTTTCAAAGGATAGAATGAATTAATCCATAGAACAATACCACCTGATACATAGTAAGCTTTTAAGGAAGGCTAGTGATTATCATCATCATCTCTAAAACAAGAAGGAATCAATAAGTCAAAGCTCTATTCCTTTTGCTGTGAAACATCCCAATGTGTGCTCAGTGAATGACCTGAGACAGCTTCAGGAATGTACTATAAATGGGCCAAAGATACAGCCTCCTAAGGATCAAGGGCACAATAGCTAACATCTAGTAAGGACCCACTTTCTCTATGCTAATCCTGTGCTTGGCCCTCTACACACAGGCCACTTGATCCAGTGAGGGTGAAGCTCCAGTTGTCCAAATTCAAATTCACGCTTTTTAGGCTTAAATTCTTTGTCGTCATGGAGAACGCAAAACATCCCCAGGCCAATTGCTCAGTCCTGCCATTTGGAGATAAACATACTAAAGACAGAAAAAGGATCAAGGCATATCTGGACTCCCACTGGAGAGGGAAGGCTGGAGTGATGGGGATAAGATGAGAGAAGGCCATCTTGGGAAAAGCAGAGCAGGTTGGGCAGGTAGGGAGGTGACTGTGTGCTCAGTCAAATCTCCCCAATTAGGCTATGGAAAGACATGCAGCAGAGTCCCCATTTAGCAAGCAGAGCCCTGCCTGGAGCAAAGCTAGCAGCCTGGGTGCTTGTTCCAATTCTGCCTTTCTATCCCTCTGTGACCCTGAGAGCCAGGCCCTGACCTTCTCCCCACACAGTAGTCACATGTGATAGACCAGATGACTCTAAGTCCCTTCTGGCTCTGATACCACGATGGTGATTTTCTGGTTTCTGTTGTGTTCTTGAGGGGACCACCTTGTGACTTGCATCCCAACCTGGGACCACGGTGTTGCACTCCCCAATACATTATATGCTTAAAAAAATAAAACTATTATCCTCAAAACCCCAGTAGGTCTCTTAATGACTACTCCACTAATTAGTAGCAGCTGTTAATGAAGTGTGCAGGTACAAGCCTAGCCTCGTCGATTAATCCATACATGCTCCAGGGCTGCAGTCATATTTAAAGGGGAAATCAATACCTGGCAGCTGGGCCTGGGGAGGTCGGTCTGGGTGGGCAGAGGAAGGTGTAGCATTTCAAGGAATTTGTAACTAAAATAGCTTATGCCTAGAGCGCAGTGCAGGAGCAGTAACTAGGATAGCCCTTAAGGGGCACAGGGATTCAAGAGCCTGCAAGATGAAGGTAGGAGGGGCTGAGCAGGCAAGGCGAGCAGGACCTGCTTCTTCCATGGGTGGGCAGAGAGCTCCATGCAAAGGCTTATAAGGGTAACATCTTTTTCCAATTCATATCATAAAATCCACTTATTCATTTGGGTATGGAGGCTGAGGGGTTCACTATTACCTCCACTCAGCAGATGTAGAAATCAAGTCTCCGTGACACTGTCTTGTCCAATATTGGAAAGCAAGAAAAGGCAACAATCGAGTTGCCCAGCCGGTGTGGCTCAGTGGTTGAGAGTCGATCTATGAACCAGGAAGTCATGGCTTGATTCCTAGTCGGGGCACATGCCTAGGTTTAGGGCATGGTCCCCAGTGGGGGGCCTGCAGGAGACAGCCAATCAATGATTCTCTATAATCATTAATGTTTCTATCTCTATCTCACTTCCTCTCTGAAGTCAATAAAAATATGTTGTTGTTTTTAAGTAACAATCACTTTCCTGGCCTATACTGTGCCAAACACCCTACACATACATCACCTCATTTAACCTTTACATTAGCCCGGTGACATGAGAACTAGTTTTCTCATTGTGGAAATGGAAACGCTTCAGCTTTGAGAAGTTAAAACACCTGCCTAAGAAAGCTGGTTATCGGCAAGGCTGGTATTTAAAGTCACACAGTCTGACTTCAAAGCACATATATTGAACATATTTATGCTTACATGATATCCATTCAGATAACCCAAGATAATTTCCGAGATAATCCAGGATAACCCATTTCCTTTTGCCATGTGAGGTCACACAGTCATAGGTTCCTGAGATTAAGTTGTGGACATTTTTATAGAGGATATTATGAGAGAAGGCCATCTTGGGAAAAGCAGAGCAGTTGGGCAGGTAGGGAGTCTATCTACCACATCTTCTCACTTTCTATTTCTTCACCTAGAGCTACTCATGTTCCACCTTCATCAGACACCTGTATCAGTCAGTATCCAGCCAGAAAGACAAGACCACTCTCAGTATTTCAAACAGAGGGAGTTAAAGACAGAGAATTAGTCACACAGGCAATGAAAGAGCTGTGAAGTCTCAGAGGAGCAATTAAAGTCACCTAGAAATTAATAATAACCCTTCCCACTAACTCACAGAAACATATGCAGTCAAGGTCAAAGGCCCCTCCTCCAAGCTCTAGTGACCTAAGTGCCAAAAAATACCTGGTCCATTGCAGGTCCCCAGCACTGAATCCAGAGTTTTGCATAAAACAGGTGCTCAGAGGAAAGTCATCTGGGCCATGGGTCCTTCCTCCATACCAGAAGTGAGGACACAGCCCTGGCTCATGGCTCCTAGAGAGGTGGTGTTGCAAGTGAAGCAGGCAGACAAAATGCAGCCTCTCAACAGCCAACTGTCAGACACTAAAACCAGGAGCTGTGTTCAGTTCATGTGGCTGCCAATCACAGGCTCAGACAACACAGACCTCACCTATTCAAAGAAAACATTGAGGGGCAGACAGATCACCCCTCTCAGGGAAGAGATGGGGCATAGGGTACGTATTCTGAGGGTCTGGCAGGACGCTCTGAGCCACGGGCTGCCCTGCTGCTGGAAAGGTCCTGAACCTGCGTTTACCTACGCTATGAAGTCTGGCTTCTTGCCAGGTCAGAGACATGGGGAGAGAACATGATTATCCTCTTCAGTGAATAACCTTTCCCTGATTGGACATGCTTCCACGCTCCTCGTCCTCAGCAGCTTATCCTGAGATGTCTGAGAAAGGGGAATGGAGGAGACTGGGAAAATATACCAGGGAGGAAAGGAAGGAGAAAGGAAAGTGGAGGGGAGAGATCCCAGGAACCAGCCCTTCCCCAGCAGGCCTCGGTCAGGGGTGGAGGGGGACATGTAATTTCATGGAACATCCACCCAGGGTACAGCATACCTTCCCCCACCAGAGAAGGCCTTCCTTCCCTCATCCTAGTGAATGGCACCACTAACTCCTCCCACTCAGCTAGCAGGTGGGTCTCAGACTCACTTCTCCCCTAGGCCTCCTCCTTTCACACCAATCTGTTCATCACCAGGCCGGGCCAGTCTACTGTCCCCTGCCCTTGTTCTCAGTGCCACAGCCTTAATGAGGCTCCTTCAACAGCCTCCTAACTGATGGTCTTGCCTCTGGCCTCACTCCATCATCTTTACATTCGTCATCTGCAATAGATCTGGTTACATCACTCCCCTTGCTTAAACCCACTAGTGACTTCCCCACATGTCCAGGGAATTCAAGGCCTTCACTTCCCTCATCAGCTCCCTCTCCTTTCCCCTCCTTCCCTCCTCCTTTCTATCATTCTTCAGAATCCTACTATGAGTTCACACACACACACACACACACACACACACACACACACACCATTTATGACTTTATACTTGCTCTCTGCACCTGGAATTCTCCCTTCCCCACACCTTGGGAATAAGCTCAGAGACAGGAATCTCCACAATCCTGCTGTATCTTGAGACTTGGGGCTCATATTCAGGAATCATGTTGCATCTGCATAATCCTCTGTGCCATCCCCACCTGTCCTCATCCCCTCCTGCTTCCCAGGGTCTATACCTTGTCCTGCCTTAAAGTTGTACTCCATCACTGGAGCCCAGCTTGGGGGAAAGGTGGGAGAGGCATCCACTGAGAGTGCCCACAGGCATGGGGAGGGTAGGAATGGGCTGGAGCACTGGATGTCCATTCAGAACCACTGATGTTCAGCTACATTTTCTACCAGGACCTCTTTCCTTTTAATATCACTGGTCCCGTGGGAGCCTGAGTAACATATGGAAGACAGAAACCAGTCTGGCTGCTTGCTGAAGATCAGCAAATGTTACTGATGTTATGACACCAACCAACACCAGGGGGGAAAGATACACCCCCTCCCAATGCCATTTTGAAAGACATTGTTTGAAACAAGACAATAGATAAGTTTAAAATAAAACCCACTCCCTTTGCTGTATTGTACCTTTGCCATCAGTTCAGCATGCCATCCCCTTAGCAATCAACGCCCCACGACAAGCTATGACTATCACTGGGAGAGATAAGAAGAGCCACCACTGGCATAGCCCTAGTGTAGCTTCAGGACCATTTCACTGCCTCCTTGGGAGCACTGAGCATCCTGCAATATTTACCACTCACACGGGAGCATTGCAAGGTCATTGACTTTGGGCTTATGTGAGTTACTCAGTCTCTTGCCTCATGAACCTGCCCCATCACAAGTGATCAGACCCATCAGCCCAGCTGCCATTCAGTCCATGGTTCTTCGAATGCACATGGAAAGCTTGCTGCTGGCAGAGTCCTCCCACGGCTGGGGGAGCAAGAGTCAACCACACAGCCAAGTTGCTGTCCTCCTGGAGCTGAGATTCCAGTGCAGAACCGAAACAAAGCAGAGTGCAGGGCGGAAACACGTGTGACAGCACTACACAGCTGGAGTCAGATGGTTTACTAATTTGCAATAAGAAAGACAAGTTATTCTGAGTGAATGGTTGTTTTCCCCATTGAAGAGCTGAGGGAAAGTAAATAACAGCGAACAGAGACGGCATGAAGCATGTCTGGCCCTGGAGAGCAGAGGAAAGGAACACTGCCCCAAGACTGCTGTGCTGAGATTGGAAAACCTAGACTAGCTCCTCATGACACCATGGTCACCCCCATCTCTAAAGACTGTGTGGTCTAAACAGCTTGCCCCCAGGGCCTGCCCAGAAACACCAACCTGCACATGGTCTCGCCTTCACACACCCACCACACAGGCTTCTCCTCAGCCCCCCAAGTTCCATGCATCTGAACATTAACTCAGCTGTTCCCTGCCCTGCACGACCTTCCTCTCTGCTCCTCCAGGCTCAACTCAGTGCCACCCCACTTCTGGGGACATCCCTACCCTCCTCTGAGTCCCCAGACTGCAGTCTATTGGTCCCCTCTGTCCAGAGCTTTCTGGATATGCCTTGCCCTGGGTCTGCCTGCCCAGAAGGAGTGCAGTGTTTTCTGAGTGGCCTTTGTGCCCTTGTGGTACCCTCCGTGAGGCCTGGCACAACCTAGTTCCTGCAGAGAAGGGAAGAGAGGGTGTGGGGGTGAGACCTGCTCCCTGCCAGGAACAGGATCCCAGTGTACCCCCAGTCTGGCAGCAGCAGCGGATAGGGTGCAGAGCCACCCCTGAGGGGCCATGAGCTTTGTGTACAGGTCACACTCCCTTCAGAGGCTGGGCTGGATGCCAACAGAGCTCCCACTAACCACAGGCATCTTTCCACTCTCCCCCACTGCCTGGTCACAGGAGACCCTCAATAAATATTTGGTGTGTGAGAGTGTCTGAAGAAACACACACATTCCTTCAGCCCCAGACCCCTTCCTTGTGCCTCCCAGCAGGCACGCAGGCCAGCCTGGGCTCTGAGCTCAGCCTTCGCTCTGGAAGAGAAGCCTTCTGGTTCCTTCAGTGCGGGTATACCTTGGGGGAGGGCTTTTATCCAACCATGAATCTGGCTTCCTAACTCAGTCTCCCAGAGAATTGTCAGACCCTTCCTCCAACACTGAAATGAGAGCCCAGTTTAGAGGGTCCTAAGGCTGTGATCAGTGATGGCCTTGAATGAGCAAATATCAGACTCAAAAGCCTCCAGGACTCACAGGCCAGCCCTCTGCTCTCCTAGAAGGGGAGGTTCCAGTCCCAACACACAGTTAGCAAACAGCAGCCTGGACCCAGCCTCCCAGCCCCACACTCTTCTAGCCAGTGCTCTGAATGGCTCCCCTTCACTTCCAAAGCTGCTGGGCAAGTCCTCAACTGGGAGGGGTGGGGGCACGGGGGGCGGGGACGGAAT
Organism: Lasiurus cinereus; assembly: GCA_011751065.1. Classification (NCBI taxonomy): domain Eukaryota; kingdom Metazoa; phylum Chordata; class Mammalia; order Chiroptera; family Vespertilionidae; genus Lasiurus; species Lasiurus cinereus. The sequence continues at coordinate 613,897 of JAAGEH010000367.1, forward strand.
GGAATGGAACTTCTCCCTCACCATCCTGTGGTGGGGGATGGGGGGGGGGGACAGACGCACTGCCTGTGGATTGCAGCAAAGGTATGGACCTGGGACCACTCTGTTGGTTAAAGTGAGGGGGCTTGTGTCCCACAGCCCAGGCCTGCAGGTGGGGATGCTCCCTGAGCATAATCAGCTCAGGGTTGTCACTGCACAAGAAACGAGGTCATGCTCATGCGAATGGAAGGCACACACATTTTTCACCTAGCTGAGGGGAACTCGGGAAGGGAATTAATTCTCAGAGTGAGGCATGTTTGATTGCTGCTGGTCTGGAGGAAATCAGCCCCAGCCAGGAGTAAGAGCCTCCCTGGCCCTCTCACTTTGTCTCTTCTCAGAGCAGGGCTCAGCCCTCCCTCTACAGAACCAGCAGAAAATGGGCAGAGAGATGCTGGACTGGTGTTGCTCAGTGGTTGAACATCAATCTATGAACCAGGAGATCATGGTTCAATTCCCGGTCAGAGAACATGCCCCAATTTGGAACTCAATTCCCAGTGGGGGGCATGCAGGAGGCAACCAACCAAGGATTCTCTCTCTCTCTCCCTTCCTCTCTGAAATCAATAAAAAATATATTTTTTAAAAAAGGAAATGAGCAGAGAGGAAAGCCACCAATAGTCAACCAATGAGAGAAGCAACAAGTAATGAGTAGCCATGGGAAATAGCAGAAAGAGGAGTTAAGGACTCCTGATCATTATTAAGCACTTACTGTGTGCCGGCCACTATGTTAAGTATTTAGCTGCATCATCTCATTTAATCCTGCAATAGATCTTCCTATTATCCCCATTTCACACATGTGGAAACTGCGACTCAGAGAGGCTATCCTCTCTGACTTACCCTTATTTAAAGAGCCAGCAAGTGGGAGAACCATGATGATTCCAGGTTTCTGGGCAACCAGATGGATTCCGGTGCTATTGCCCTGAGAGGGGACCAGGGGAGGAGGAGTGGATCTGGAAAGCCAGCAAGGGAGTGAACATTGGATGTGTAGGTAGAGAACCTGGAGGACAGACAGATGGTGGTGTCTGGTTGGCAATGGAATATATGAGTCTGTGGCTCAAGGGTATATGATATGGATGTGGGAGATTATGCTTAGAGAAAGGAAGCCACGGGAATGAAGGAGGAAGTCTCCCGTGGCCCGTGTGAAGAGGAAGGAGCAAGGAGGCCAAGGCCAGAGCTCCAGGAACACAGACGTGTAGAAGGTGAGCGGAGCCAGATGGGGAGGAAAGAGTTAGCAGCATTCTCCACCCTTACTGAGAAGAGAGAAAGATGACCCAGTCAAATCCCCTCATATCACTAGTGACAGAGCCCCTGGAAAACACTAGAGTGATATTGGCTAGCAGAAGAGGTCTTATCTATGGAATGCTTTTAGCAAGATACAGCCTAGCTGTCTAGGGCTGCTGAGGGTAAACAAACCTGGACCCTATAGATTTATGGAGTATGGCTCCCTGGGAAATCCTCTGCAAGCTATTTAACTATCACAGAATAAAAAGATATTTCATCACCAAAATATCTCCCTTTGTGTAAGGAATAACTCACTTGTATCACATAGTGACCTCTTTTGATAAATCCAAGCCGGGGCACTTCTCAATGTGGCAGGAAAGATCCTGGGAGTAGTATTGGTGGGTCTAGACCATAGGCTTTCTCTGTGCCTCATAGTTATTTATATGTACAATTTTTAGGAAAACTTAATCCTGGATGAGCTCTCTAATTCTTAGAAATTTGACTTGACAATCTGAACCTTTATATTTTATCTCAACTTTCTGAACTTTTACATGATCTTTTGAGTTTTCTGCCCAGCACTGGGACGAAGCCAAGCTTGGGAAGTAGCTATTTGGTCTTGCTAATGGATAGATACCTGGGAGTGGGAGGGGAGCCATAACAGGCTTTGTATGCCAGGCTGAGGAGGCATTATGTCCAAACAGAGGCCACCAGACAGTACCAAGGTCCTGAATGTTGGTGAATGGCAAGGTTAGGCTGAGCTCCAGAGAAACTCCTTGATCATTGGGTAGAAACTGGATGAGAGAAAGCAAGCTTTGAGGCAAAGAACCCAGGTAGGGGCATCTCCAAAAAAAAAAAATCATGGGGCCCTTAAAGGTGTAGTGGCAGCGGGAATAGAGAGTGATAGTTAAATTTGAGAACTATTTAGGAATTAGAATTTTCAGGACTTGGAAATTGATTGGGTCTTTGGTGAGGGGCAGTGAGAAAAGGGATTCGAGGTTTCTCACTTGGTTAACTGGGTGGGTAGTGGTGCCAGTCATGGGAAGGGAACATGAAGGCAGGCAGGTTTAGAGAAGAAGAGGGGGTCCACTTGGAACATCTCAGGGATCCTTGGCACATGCTCTTGGAGTTTCTCGAAGGTAGCTGGATATGAGGCTCTGAAATGCAAGAGCAATGACTGGGCTAGAGATAGAAAGTGGATTGTAGGTGGCAGTTGACACCTTGGGCCAGATGAAATTTGAAAAGCCATGTGACTGGCAAAGAGTCAGGATGTCCACACCAAGAACCACCAAGAACAAAGACAAGGTTTTTCAAGATGTGGTCCAGGGACTGCATGCATCAGATTCCCAGGCCTGCATGAAAACCACCAAACCAAAATGTATGGGATCAGAGAACCTAGTCTGCATGTTATCACGTAGCCCAGATGATGTTTAGGCACTTCTAAATTTGGAAATCACTGAAGTAAGGTACAGACAGAGAAAGAATATTCCCGAAGGAAACTGGGAAGGAAATCTAAGGAAAGAGATTTTCCTTGAGGGGACTGTTGAGAGTGTCAAATATTTCTTCAAGTTTGAGTGAGTTAAGGACCGAGAAGTGCCCTTGGATTTGGGAAGATGTAGGTCCCTGGGGACTTTATGCAGAGCATTTTGGGAAGAGTTATGGGGATGGGAGTCTTTTGAAATAAACGGAGGATAAGTGGGAGATGGGAAATTAGGAAGTGAGTGTAGACTAAGTTTGGCTGTGAATAGAGATGAGGATGATAAGACAGTGTCTTACGGGGGACGGGGAGGAAGTGGGAGGAAAACTCCTTGTAAATATGGAGAAGACACAAAGATATAATGCTGACCAAACTGGTTTAAAGGGAAAGCATGAAGATAGAGCAAGAAGGGGCCTGAAGTCACCAGCAAGAGGTGGCATCAGCCTTGGTCAAGAATAGGCCTAGAGAATGAAGATAGGATGGCAGACAGTTTAAAATTTAAAATCCTTATGACAAGAGTTTGACATTCCTATCTGATGTCTTCTATTTTTTTCTGAAAAGCAGGGCATGGGGTTAACTGCAAAAAGAGAGTGAGGTGGAAGTGAGCACAGAGGTTTGGAGAAGGAACAAAGCAATAGAAGCGAGGCCGTGCTAATGATGTCTACGATCCCAATAGTGAGCACACAGTGGCTCACAGTGTATTATGGAGTTGAAATAATTTTGTCCAGGTCAGCAGAGCTTAGCCAGAAAAATGTTCTACTTTCTACAAGTACCATGCTGTGTACTTCTAAGTCACATAAAGCAGTAAAGTCCGTAGCCAATAGACCTCCATTTGTCCATTTGGCTCCTAGGAGGGGCCAGATGAGTTGTGACCCTCTGGATCCCACAGTCTTGGGAGGCCCCTGAGGACTCGTCACTCTGGAGTGCAGGAATGGGGCTGCTGCTTCTGTGCTCAGCCCAGTCTCTCAAATGCTTCTGAGAGATAACTCACAATTTCCTCAGTACCAAAAGGCCATAGTCACTGAAAGCAGGGGCATCCCAGCCAAATTCTGGCATGTGGAGGATCATGACCACATTATCTACCTTAAGTCACACCCAGTGGGGCAGCAAAGCCCAGAAGATATGAGACCCACTATGGGCCCAGAGGTGGAGCAAGTGTCTTTTCCCTTTATGTTCACAGAATCCAAATAAAGAGGCCATTTTTCCTTTCTTTGTTGTGTGTTTAATTTCAACACAGCCTATGAGGGTTTTAGGGGAATTACAATGGACTCTGTATAAATTACTCAAGTGAATCCCAAAGCCAGTCACCAGCACCCAGAGGAGAAGTTCAATGGAGGCAGGAAAGAAGGACAGCAGGTGGCTTGGCACTGAGGTCACTGCCTCCAGGCAGCCAGTCTGGTTTTGCTTGTGCTCAGCATTCCCCGAGGAGTGGTGTAATCAAAGGGCCTAATGAGGTTCCAACCTCATCAGTCAGAACCTCTTGGGTGGGGCCTGAGGTTATCCACTGATAACCTCCCAACCCTGAGAACCTGGGCCAGGGCCTGCCTAAGCCCTGCAAACAGGAATGCAGAATCATCGGCCACCAGACTTGACAGGTACCAGATGCTGACTCACACTCACAAGGGCAATGACCCAAACCCAAATGCCAGTATATTCATTTTCAGGCTGTTCTGCTATCTGACCATATCTTCTCCCCCGTGGCTAGAAACACAGGAAGCCTGAACATAAGAGTGTTGCCAGGGGGACCAGTGGCATCAGGCTATGATATGTCCTTCCTGACAGACAAAGGTTTGGCAGGTGGGCCAAAGGCCCAGTCCAGCCATCCAGGGCCCTGTCAACATGTGCCCCTCACCACCTCATTTGCTCTGTCCTTATTGGCTGATGAGACTCCTTGCTGACAGGCACCACCATTTATAAGCTCCTTGGCCCACTGCCTCTTGAAAATGACTTTGTATCTTTGTTCCTTTCCATGTTATGGGTTAATATCTTAGTTTAGTGCTCAGGGCCATTGTATTCCCCTTTCATCAATCCCTAGGGACATTCACATTTTTAGGATCCTGCCTCATCCCCATTCACTCAGGTTCGGTGTCAGATCCCAAGGTATATGGCTTCCTCCCAGGAAAGGCAAGGTTTGAGTGAAGCAAGGGGAAGCAGAGATGAAAATGGGAATAGGCTGGAGTCAGATTGAAGGAAAAAAGGAGGCAACACTTCTAGCTTGGAAACTGGGCAGGAGGAGTGATACTAAGGAGACTGGACAGGCAGGGGAGTGTCGGGAGACTGGGCAGTGATGAGGAGGGTGGTGTTGCTATTGGAGCTTCCAGACAATCTACACATTTACTAAGGACCATGCTGAGTGCTACAGAAAGGGATTGGACAGAGACAGAAAAAGACATGTGCCAATCTGATAGCTTTCATAGCACAGCAGGCCTGTGATTCACACTACTCGGATGAACTGTCTTGTGCCCGTTCCTGGGCACTAATCAGTTCTGTTCCATTAGGACAATACAAAGTTCACAGCTGACGGTGGTGGTCTACCTGCATCTCAGGCAATGCTGCTGAGGGACTCACCCTGAAGCATCAAATAAACTACTGATCAAGACTCAGTTATGGCTTAAACTGGCTTAATCTGAAAAGAGAGTGTGAGGCTCATGCAGTGGAAAAGCCTACAAGTAGGTTCTGGTTGCAGGTGCAGCTGGATCCAGAGGCTTGAAACACATCCTCAGGACCAGTGTTTGCTCCCCATTCTTTATCCTCTCTCTGGTCCATCTCTTGGCTTTGTTTTCCTCTGTGCTGCTTTCAATCTCAGGCATATGCTCCCCACTTAGAGAAATTCCAGCATCATAACCCCAAATCCAGGAAGAGAGTTCACTTCTCTCTACAACCCTACACCAGTGCCAGCATTGGAGAAACTTTACCCATAGACCTGTCCTGTGCTGAGGCAACCTGACATGGATTTTCCAGGCTCTGATTGTGTGCCTGCCCTGGGGTTATCACACTCAATCCACATAGACTCAGAGTGGGTAGAGCAGATTCCCAAGGAAAAGGATGTCCTGTTGTTAGGAGAGCGAGATGAATGTTGGGCAGGCAATAACTGCCTACTATTTTAAAAAGCAAAGCTTCCGGGGTGCAGGAGGGAGCAGTGATGGCCAGAGGCCTCCTGGGCCCATGGCCATATCCTAGGAACAATAGCTTCTTCTCTCTATGGCTGAAACTGATCTGCTATCACCTATATGGTGCACTCCCTCCAGCAGCAGAGGCTCCAGAGATTTTAGGGGTGGGTATTTGTTGGGGGAAGAGGAAACATGGAAAGAGGAGACAGATGGGAGAAAACCACTCTCAAATCTCTTAGTCCCATTAAAAATTACTGCAAGAAGAAGCTGAGTTTTCCATAACCAGAAACATGTACAAGGTGTCATGTAGGGCAAAAGGGAAGGGGGGTTGTGATCAAGCAGGTCTGTGGGGCAACAGGACACAATTGCAGAGGAATGGAGCCTTTGAGGGAAGCTAGAGAAATGAGACTGAGTCATGGGTGTGGCCCCTCCAGAATGATGAAAGCAGAAAACTGCTCAGAGACCTCACTGCCTCCCTGCAGAGAACCAAATGGCTCAGGTTCAGCACCTGGACTTCTAATCCACTCCCCTCCTGGCCAATTAATATAAGATGACAGCTAGGCAAAGCCCTGTTAGCCCTGTGGCAGCTCAGACTTCCCTGCAGGACCAGATTGGTCCCTCCCCAAAAGCCTGTCCTACAAACACACACTCCCCTCTGGAGCCTCGACCTCTGCTCAGTTTCTCAGCTGCCCTATCTCATGCATTAGTTCCATGTTTCACCTAAGGTGGTCGTGTCTCCTGGACTACTTCTTGGACCTGCTCACAGCACTGCATTGCTGAGAATTGCCTAGAGCACATGTTAGAAACAGAACCCTGGGCCCATCCTTAGAAATGCTGATTTAGAAAGTCATGGGTGAGCCAGGCATCTGTATTGTCAACAGGCTTCCTTGATATTCTGAAGTAAAGCCTAGTTGGATAACCATGGTCTTAGAGATACATGGATCGCTACAGCAGGGAAAGGCTTTCTCCTCTGCGAAATGAGAGCAATCAACTAGGACAGGGGCCAGCACACAGTGGCCAAAGCAGTGGCTGCTAGTTTTTGTAAGTAAAGATTTTTGGGATGCAGCCACACCCATCATTTACATATTGGCTCTGGCTGCTTCAGGCCATCATGGCAGAATTGAGTAGTTATGGAAGAACCATTGTCCCAGAGAGCCAAAAATACTTACTATCTGGTCTTTTCCAGAGATGTTTGCCAGCCCCTGATTTAGAAGGTGATCGCTGAGACCCAGAGCTATGTCTTTTGATGGAAGACTTAGAGCCAGAAAGACCTGCTTCTTCCTCTCTGTCAAGGTCTCACCACCTCTTCACTCTTTGGACTGTGGAGTGGGCATAGGTTGTTCCATCTGCTCAGAATGCACAGCCCTTTTTCTGGAAACAACATCTTGCTTTGGAGAACCCCATGTCCTCATTGGATGAAATCTTAGTACAACTGTCAGTCAAAATGTACCACCTTCTCCTTAAACATGTGACCCATGCTGAGCCAATCCCATGTTCTCTCCCTGCAATTTGAACCTTGAGCTGAGAAGAGAATTATTACCAACCATTATATCTCCTTCCTCCCTCCCACAAAACTCCCTAGAGCTGCCTTGGTCTGCCCCAGTCAAGACCAATTCTTCAGCTTTTTCTGTGTTTCTGTGGATGGCCCTGTCTCCTCCCCAAACAGTCCTTTCACAGTAAGTTAGACAGAATTTAAACTATTAGAGAGTAGAAATTTTTAAGCATGCTTCCTCCTAGTTGATTTATCCTTGAATCCAGCTGCATCTCACAAAATAGTCTTGCAAGATAGAACACTGTCATCTTGGATGACCCTGTAAACAGCCTAGCCATCAATAATATGACCCTGATATTATAAGAAAAACTGTTTTGTCTTAAATTGCTTGCTCTGCAAAAAACAAGATGTAGTAAATGTGCTTAAAAGCAGTCCTGCACAAAGGGTCGAGGCTGCTTTCTGGACTCCCTGCATGGAAAAAGGCAGAGCAGTCGCCAGCCGCCTAATAAAAGCTCCCTAAATTGATTTTTTTACAGAGAGGAAGGAAGAGGAATAGAAATTAGAAACATTGATCAGTTGCATCCTGCACACTCCCCACTGGGGATGTGCCCACAACCAAAGTACATGCCCCTGACCAGAATCGAACCTGGGACCCTTCAGTCTGCAGGCCAGTGCTCCATCCACTGAGCCAAACTGGTTAGGGCAAGGCTCCCTAAATTTTAATTTGGTCTGGATTCTAGTGGTCGTTCACTTGCGTTCACTCCACAACAAAACTACCCTCCAAAAAAGCAGCTGATGCCAAATGTGATTGTTGGATTAGGCTGTGGGGTATGGATCTGCTCATTTCACAGGTGGATGCCAGGCCCTTAGAGAGGAAAGATGACAGCGGGAATGAGAATCCAACATTTGTCCCCTGCCCCCACATCTCTTCCTACAATGTCACCCACTCCCTGTGATCACTCCAAGTCAATGGCATCAGACATCAATCCTGAAATACTGATATTTTTTTTAGAAATTAATAAGTACACATATAGGGGCACTTCGTGTGTGGAGAGCAACAATGGCAACGCCACAGAAAGACGATCCCCAATGAGAAACTGTGCACGTCATGTAACGCCGGGAATTAATGAACGTGGAAAGATCAAGTGGGAGGAACATGAACTATGAATGGGATGAAAGACACTCTTCTGCACACAGAATAATGACTCTAATGAGTTTCCGCACCAAAGTCCCTGCATCATAAAGTACAAAAGCCGGGAAGGGGCTGAGGAGGGAAGTAGGAGCGCAGGATGCTTTGTGTGCAAGCAGGTAGGGAGGAAAGATCAGAGCAGACAGAACTGTCAGTGCTGAACCGTGGGTCCTAACACCAGTCACTGGCTTCCCAGAAGGTGCCCAGTGGGCACAGGGCATCTGGATCCTCTGGTCTTGGGGCAGCTGGCAGACCACCTGGGTCACCTAGCCCACCAGACAGAGGCAGTGCATTTGTGGCATTTGTGTTGACTCTGGTCACCCATATGGGGAGCTGGTGCAGGTAGCCCTTGGGAGACGTGGCATTTCCCCAACTGGCCAGGAGCAACTACACATCCAGAGGCATGGCATGAGCATCAAAGGCAAACAGATGGTGACTCCCAGCCCTGGTTGTCACCTCCGGCTGTGAGACCCTGAACAGGTGATTTAATATGTCTACACTGGAGCTTCCTCACCCATGAGGTCAGGACATTCCATCATCCTTGGTGTTATCGGAGAGTCAAGTGAAATGGCACGTGTAAGCTTTTAGCCCAGTGGTAAGGAGAGCGGCCCTTTCCTCGCTCACGCCGCACACACAGGGTAGCCATCCAGTCACTGTGATCCCCAGCAGCTCTGGGAGACAGTGAAAGCCCGAGCCACTCTTCACACTGGGCAGAGGAAGCCCAGCAGCAGAGTTGCAGAAAGCAAGGCATCTCAGTTCAGCAGCCCCATGACAAACAGAAGGCTGAGACTCAGTGTGAGGCAGGCCCTGCAAAGCCAGCCCAGAGCCCAGGTTGCAATGACCTGGAACAGATGATTTCCATGACAACTCTCCGCTTCCACAGTCATTGTCATCCTCCTCCTATACATGGAATCCTTCAAGATGCCCAGGTAGAGCATCCATTGACCTCTCAGCAACTAGAAGAAAAGTCTGTGATGAATCAGGCATGGCTGAGCTCCATTGAGGCGAGCAGATGGCAACAAGGGGCAGAGACAGGAGTTTCTCCTTTCTTTGCATCACCAGGCCAAGATGTCAGGAAAGTAGCAGCAGTGATGATGACAGCAAAACATAGATGAACTCCACATAGAGCAACTCATTTGATCCTCACAATAACCATAGGAGATATGTCCGTTTTACAGAAAAAGAAACTGAGGCACACAGAGGTTAATTAACTTGTTCAACTAACAAGTGGTGGAGGTACAATTCAATCTCGGGCCATCTGCTTCTAAAGTCCATGCTCCTAATCCAAAGACTGACTATATTGCATAAGCCTGTCAGAGGAGGAATTGGTGAGAAGGCTGGGAGGTAAGGATTGATAAGTCCCACCTAAGACGAAAGCAGAGGATGAAATGGGAAGTTTTTGTCTGCCATTCAGGAGAGGCAGGGTAGCGACTGGGGCTCCAGAAGACAACAGAGTCCTGGTGTGTTAGTGACATCTCAGGGAGTGTTCTCATTATCCCTGACTATTCTCCTGCAGTAATTAACAACAAAGCACTTAAACTAGAATGCCTGTGGCTTGTCCAGGAAGGGAGCTATGCGGCTGACTGCAACCTACACTGCAGCCAGGCCTGGTGGAGTGGCACTGGGAGACACTAAAGATGTCCATGTCCTCCCCACCCTCCTCAGGGCAGGTAGGGCTGCAGCTCTGGGTGGGCCTCAGAACCGGAGCAGGGGATCTAAGCCAATTCAGGATCCCAGCGGAAATGTAATGACTTTGTTGTATAATTTGTTTCGAGTATAATTTCTTTAATGACACCCAGTTGCCTCTAAGTGAGAAAGTGAACAAACAATGTCTAGCTTGTTCAACCCAGGTCCTGCTTTAGAGCCTGGTACATGGTAGATACTCGATAAATCTTTATTAAGTGAGTGAGCAGAGAGAAGACATCTAAGCCAGTGTTTGTTACCTCAGCACTATTGGCACTTGGGGCTGGATAATTCTTTGTTGTGGGGACATCCTGTGCCTTATATGATGTTTAGCAGCATCCTGGCCTTAGACTAAATACCAAGAGTAACCCCTCCTGGATAACGATCAAAAATGTCTTCAGAGTAGGAAGAGAGGGGGTGGGCAACATTGCCCCCAGTAGAGAACCACTAATACAAGTCACTATCCTTGGCTGGTTTCACTAATGGAACAAGGGAAGCCAAACTGAATCTACTCACCCCATGGGCAGGAGGAAGTCTGAGCACCGGACGCCTGGAATGGCTGAGAGAAGAAGGTGTGAAATCAGGGCGATGCTCAGAGCCAGGTTTGCTTTGGGGGCTGTGAGGCATGAGGGTGACATGTGCTGATTCGAACACACAGAATCAGGCAGGTGGGCATGCAGAGGGTGCTGGCAGCAATCAGGAGGCCAAAAAGGCAGATACTGGAGGGAGGACAAAAAGAAGCCCGGGCGTGAGCGGGAGAGGATTAGACAGCAGAAACCTCCACGCAGCTCCCCAACCAGGGGTCTCTGGCAGGTGGTCCTGCCATAGAGACCCTCCCTTGTCTGAACTCTGAAGGCTGCCTGGGAAACATGGCCTGGCCCCCAGGAGGCCTGTGGATCAAGGTGGTCTCGACACAGCTACCAGAAGGGATTAGCTGCTGACATACAGCTACATGACAGCCTCGTTATTATTACAAACACACTCTCCCTGTCGAAGCTTCCAAACCCTGGCTTGTTTATTTCTGAAAGCTGTTTCCACCAAGACACCAAGCTGGGCTCAGAAAGATAGCACTGACTCAGCCATTTCCCCATCTTCGGCATAAAAGGGTCTAAAAAGAATAATTTAAGCTTCTCTGGAGTGAGATCATTTAATGAATCTTCTCGATGCTAAGAGGTTTTATATGCCTTTTTAAAAACCCTTCCCCAAGCACAGGGCTATGATATTACCTTGGAGAGTGAAGAGATGAAGTGATACACGTATGCACAGCACACGGGGAGGAAGGAGGTGGTTTCCTTGGCAACAGCATCCATGTTCTGGCTTCCCTTGGTTAAATTGGAATATATTGAAATATCTGCTTTGGGCGCCTCTCTTGCGAAGGGGGAAAAAAAGCTGGCAAAGTCCTCAGGCTTCATTTGCAAAACCAAACCATCCTTTCCGGAGCCAGAAGAAAATGAAAGCAGCAAACACAGGCAGTTCGACTAGCCCAGAAAATAGGGCCGCATCTCATGGTTTCCTACAGCCAGGGTTTCACAGCTTTCCAAACACACACCACTCAAAAGACCTAACTTCCAAGTCTACACGTGCTTATAACAGAGAATGGCTCTAAGAAAAGTAGACGCGCACACACACACACAAACACACACACACACACACACACACACACATACACACACACACAATCCTCAGTTGGTCAGCTCAAACCCTTGGCAATAGGGAGATACCTATGAGCCCAAAGCACAGTGCCTGACACACAGTAGGATGCCAACACCCCATCTGAAGACTTGGACTGGGAGTCATGCAGACCTGGGTTTTGCCCTGGTTTTGCCATGAAAGTGACTACATGACCTAATACAAATAAGCCCTGTGTCTTTAGTTTACTCAACTAAAATGGAAATCAGCACCCCTTCCTCTAGGGTTGCTGTGAAGATTAAATTAGGTGACCTATAAAATGCCAGGCACAGAGCAGGTATTTAATTATGTTTTCTTTTCACCACCAAGAAACACGTAGCATCCTGAGTCTTCCAAATAGTTAGAATTTACTAAAAAAAGAGCAGTGTCTGAGAGGGGCAGGAACAACTTCACCAAAGAACCCACTGCTTTCCTTTGTGCATGCCTTTGTTCCCAGGTACTTTTGCACAGCTGAGGTGATCAGGCTGGGAAGGATCTGGGCAGGGAGGACAGAAGGTCCAACTCAGTGGTAACCAGAGACGACCCACCCACAACCTAGGAGGAAGTGGCCCAGGGGATTGCAAGGGGCAAGGGCTGTGCAGGCCAGTGGCTGGCAGCACTGCAGAGGCCAGAGCTGGCTGCCTATGGGAGCATCAGGCATCAGCACAAGGGCGAGGTGGGGGATGGGGAGAGGGGGGAGCAGTCAAAAGAGTGGGGAGGAGGACTGACTTCGTGTGTCAGGAACAGGGTCCTTAGAACCAAACTCTCTACTTAAAGACACTCACAGAAGATGCCCCACTATTTTTTGTTCTGATTTTTTATATCCTGCACTCTTCAGAAGGTCTTCCCAAAGCCTTGCTCAAATCATGCTTCAATTTAAACGTATCAGTACTGAAGATTTCCCATTAGAAGCACAGACTTCAGTCTCAGCTCTTGGACCAATGCTTTTGTAGTCTAAAGACCACAAACTACCCGCAGCTGGGGTGGCTTGGTGACTTGAGCATTGTCCCATGCACCAAGGGTCCCTGGTTTGATTCCTTATCAGGGCACATGCCCAGGTTTCGGACTCAGTTCACAGTAGGGGGCTTGCATGAGACAACTGGTCTATGTTTCTATTTCACTTCCTCTCCCTTCCTCTCTCTTTCTCTAAAATCAATAAAAACATATTACTTAAAAAAAAAATACCACATTGAATTTTAGACTTGTTTCTGATATTTACTGTGTGACCTTGAGCAAAATCTTTCTAAGGTTTTGTACCTGAGATCTATAGAATGACCACCCCTTCCTAAAGTCACAGGACTGCTGTGAAGGTTGAATGAACAGGCATGCAGCATGATGAGCAGAAATACATCTGTGTCTTTATAGCTCCTGCCTTTGCCGTCTGGCCATCTGTGAAATAGGGTTTGCTTCCTGGTTGAGGAATGTATAAGCACAAGGCTTTTACCCTGGGAAAGGAGAAACCACAATAATTCAAAAATTCCTCTAAAAAATTAATAAATTTCAGGGGTGACATTATTATATGAATGTTTGCTCTGTAAATATGAAAATGCATTCTAAAGCTACAATAATTAAAACAGTATGGTATCAGCAAAGAAACTGGCAGACAGAGCAATAAAACAGACTCAATATACTTAAAATGTTTATACATTTTTTAATGTATTTTTTATTTATATATTCTTTTATTGTTTTGTTAATCCTTACCCACAGGCATTTTTTCCATTGCTTTTTAGAGAGAGTGGAATGTAGGAAGGGGGATAGAGGGAGAGAAAAGCATAAATTTGAGAGCCATCCATTGGTTGCCTCCTGCACGTGCCCAGACCAGGGCTGGGGATTGAACCTGTAACCCAGGTATGTGCCCTGGATCGGGAATTGAACTCAAAACCCTCTGGTGCATGGGCTAATGCTCTAACCACTTAACAACACAAGCCAGAGCTCATATACTTTTAAGACAGAATTTCATATGGTTGTAGAAAAATATGGACTGGGGACAACCAACCAACTCATTAGGAAACAAATTTCAACTCTGTCCCTACCTCACACTACTCTTCAAAATAAATTCCATATAGGTTAAATATTAAAGTAAGAAATAAATAATATTAAAAGACAATGCAGATTGATATTAAAACTCACCTCATCTTTGGGGTGTATGCCAGATATTTTTTAAGTCCTTCGCACATCATCTCAGCCCTCCTTTGCTCTGGCTATTGTTGTAGCAATCATTGCTTTAGGTGTGATCCTACAGCCCTCGCCTCTGCTATACCACACCTCTCTCTCCCTTCCTGCCTCGCTGACACAGTTCTGAGGGGCACCTGCAGCAGCCACTCAGCCATCCATGTGTGTGCACAGACGTGCAAGTGCAAGGGATTTACATCCCCTCAGGCAGCCCTTGGCCTCAGGAGGGTGAATGCTCCCACTTCTATCATCAGGAAGAGGATTCTGAGGCATCTCACGGCTCCTGATAGGGTCCACACAGGCACCATCTCCCTGTGTTGGCTTCCCTTCCGTCCCTATATCATTCTTCTCTGGCTCCCCCTCTCTGTACTCTGGGATCATCACCAAAATAAACTGCACACATTCCTGTCACAAACTCTGCCATTGGAAGGACCCAAATAAGATGAGTGGGTAAGGCTGAGTGAAGTACTAAGTTAACAAAACATTAAGAAAAGGTAAATAGATTCCCTTCACTTACTATGTAGAACATTTATACATCAAAACACCATGCACATTCTTCCCTTCTCTTCCCTTCCAGAACAATTTAAACCAAAAGCCATTAGGTGGGGCCAAGCAAGGCGGCAGGCATCCATGCGAGGTGGGCAGGGGCTGGGGTGGTGCAATATGGGGTCAAAGACTGAGCAGGGCAAAGGGGACACACATAAATATGGGAGGTGGCTCTTTGGGGTATCAGAGTCCAAATGGGGTGAGGAAGGCATCAGGGTGTCACAGCCAAGTGGAGTGAGGGGAGCATGCCAGCCCCCGCTGCTGGAGCTTGGATGGGAAGAGAAGGGTATCTGCACTAAGGGGAGAAAGTGGTGTCCCTGGGCAGTGACAGGGTGGGAACCTGATTATATACAAAGCACTTATCACACAAGTACACGTCTTAGGTGATGAGATGGGATCCAGGTTTCTCAGATCATGGAGCACAGTTACAGCAATGAAAAGGGAGAAAGCTGGAAAGTGTCCCATGGTGTAGGGCTAGAATTGGAGGCACTAAACTCATGCTTTTATGAACATATGCATGCTTTCAACACATGTAGATGTATAGGATAAATATAGATGTAAACGTGGAAATGTATGCTTATGTATGCGCATGTCCACGGAGAGAAGTTGGGCGTAGGGACACTCCAGTAGCAATAAGCACCCTGATGTTTGGCTTCAGGGTGCTCTTCTCCACTGACAGGAGCCAGGGCTCCTCAGAGAAATGGCCGATTCCAGTGCTGAGGAGGAGCACCTTGGTTCGCCAAAAAAATCAGGATGTGCTGAAAAAATGATGGGACCACAGTCACTAACATACAGAGCCCACTTGAAGAGCACCTATTAGCCAAACCTAGAACAATCTGAGCATCAAAATAAACAATTGATGGATCATAACCCATTGCATCATGTAGAAACCCATGATACAGATAAAAACATACAGATGGGTTCGTTGAAAGTCTGAAAAAGAACAGGATATTTACGTCTCCCCACAAAATATGTGCTAATTACAAAGTGGAAATGTATCTTTGTATGGAGAGACCTAGGAGACACCGCCTTAATCAAGTGATCAAAGATCCATTCTCCTGTGATGAGATCAGTGCAACTCAGGAGTGAGCTGACGGGCTGCAGTGAGGAGTGCCCTGCATCACTGACAGCCTGAAAAATGGGAATATGCTAAGAAAGTAAGAGGCAGTGTCAGAAAACACAGCAGCCATCCATGTGTGTGCACAGACGTGCAAGTACAAGGGACAGTCAACAAAATGCCTGGCCTGTGCTCTTCAAAGGTGTCAAGGTCATGAAAGCCAAGGAAAGACTGAGAAACTATTCCAGATTGAAGGAGGACAACAAGACATTACAACTAAATCCAATATGTGATTCTGAACTGGATCCTTTTGCTACAAAAGATGTTGTTGGGACAATTGGCAAAAGGTGAGCTCTGGCCAGGGTAGCTCAGTTGTTTGAGTGTCGTCCTGTTTACCAAAAAGTGGCTGGTTCGATTTCCAGTCAGGGCACATGCCTAAGTTTCAGGCTCAATCCCCAATCCAGGGGGAGAGGGAAGGAAGGCAGGCACCTGATCAATGTTTCTCTCTCTCTCCCTCTCCCTTCTTCTCTCTAAAATCAGTTTTTTAAAAAAGTTGAATGGGGTCTAAAGAATAGCTGGTGCCCATGTACAAGGTCAGCTTCCTGATTTTGACAGTCATGATGTGGTTATGAGGGAGAATGTCCTTGAAACTTGAGTGCAGGAAATACGAACTAAGTATCCAGGGATGATGAGCATCAGGTCAGCAACTTACTCCCAAGTGGGTCTGGGGCAGGGGGTGTCTTTGTACTGTACTTTTAACTTTTCTATAAGCTTGAGATTATTTCAAAATAAAAGTAAGCAATAAAAACCAAATAAAATGTAAAAGACAAACTAAAAAAAGTGCAAATTACATAATGGAAAAAGAGTTACATCCTCAACATACAAACAATGCTCCAAATTGTATTAGAAAAATATGAATAGGAAAAAATGACAAAAGATGAATAAATAATGCCAAAAAATAATGTTCAATAGACATTTTTAAGTTTACCTTTTCTTCAAACCAAAGAAATGAAAATGACACGCCATAATTTTTGGCCATTCAATTTGCAAAATATATTTTAAAATAATATCTCATCTTGGCAAGAGTGTGAGAAAACAGCTACTTTTACTGACTGCTGGTGGGAGTATAAATTCACGCATCTATCTTGGAAGACAGTTTAGCAATTTGTATCAAAAGTCTCACAATTTTGCAAACTCATTGCCCCAGGAAGGTCATGTCCAGGAATGTTCCTTAGGAAGCAGTCATGAATGCTCACAAATATTTATTGCAGTTTCTTATAGAGAAAAGCAACTTAATTTCCCAACAATGAGGGATCAGATAAATTAACCACAATACATCAAACAACAGAATATTATGTCAATTATTAAAAATTATTTAACCAAATATTATTTAATGACAGCTGTGCATATAAATGCAGTTATATTAGCATTCATATTTAAATTGAGGCAGCTCTGAGCTCCCACTTGCGTAACTCCAAAGTGTCGCCTCCTCCCTTAAAATCGCCCCCAGTTGTTCTGGGAGAGGCTGCAGGTGCCTCTTGCTCCTCAGGAGCAAACCTGGACGTCCCTCCTGTGGGGACCATGGCCAATCAAGGAGACACTATTTGGACAAGAGCCATCATCTGACTTAGTGGGGACTGCTCCACTCAAGAACTGCCCCTGGCCCATCCCACATTGCCACTCAATTCTAGCACTGAAGTGACACTGTGTTGGACCCCAAAGTGGGCCTTCTCCAGCCCTGAGTCTCACCACATCTCTTATTAATGCCACTCAACCAGCTTCTACCCAATCCTTCTCCCACTTGAGCCAAAATTGTGATTCTTCAGTCCAGACAAGGCTTTCTCCTTGTCCCACCCATATTGCCCCAGAAAAATAATTCCCCAAACCCTCTCCATTCTACCACAAAAAAAGAACACTATCCGTGCATTCGTAACTGCTGGGGGTGATTGAGTAGAATCACCAGGTCTCCCCCTGGAAGAAACCTGGTCCTGGCTCAGTCTCTGCCTGCACAGCATACACACAGAGACAGAAACGTGACCAAAGTAAATAAGTAAATGCCCAGACAACCTACACCGAAAGGTTACCTGTGTTTATCTCCTTGTGGTGAGAGAATGAGTGACTTGTATGTTTTGTTTGTCTGCATTTTATAAAATTTTCTCTTTAAATCTGCACCTTTAAATCTTCTAAATATGTATTGAAATGCAAGATAACAATTATAAAATATGCTCCAAATTTTATAAGATTAAGAATACCCATAACCCACACACATCCCTACCACCTAGCTAAATGCATTGAATTGATCACTCTATTAGACCCCTGCATGACCTTCCATGACCCCAGCTCCTCCCCTCCCCCAGGTAGGACCCACAAACACCACCATTCTAACTTGGTTTTTCTCAGGCCTTTGCAAATATTTCTAACTGTGCTATATATGTTTGTATACCTAAAGAGCCACTTGGCAGGTTTTTAAATTTCCCATAAATAAAAGTAGATGCTCCATGTTTTTCTGAGGCTTGCCTTTTTGCTCAGCATTCTGTTCCAGAGAGAACTCTGAACATGCATATCTTACTTAGCCATCCTGCTGTGATGGGCATTAGTCCTCCATCCCACCACCGGTAGCGCAGTGTGCACATTCTCATCCGTCTCCCTGGGTGCTTGTCCAGGAGATTTCCCAGGCTCCACTCTACAGAGTAGACCTTCTAGACCTTAGGGTGATCCAACTTTTCTGGAGGATGCCTAATTGTTGCCCCTAATGATGTGCCAACCAAAATGTTAAGTGACAAGACTGGAATCTATTTAGAAGGTTCAAGATGAGGATTGTCTCCTTTATGAAGCCTCCCAAGGACACATCTTCCCCAGTTGTTGCAGTTGCTGTCAGGCACATAAAGTGATAAAATGGTACCTCTTTCTTAAAAATGTAAGTCACACTTTAGAATAACTTGCATCCCGTCCTGCTCTCCCAACTCATCTTCGATTTTTCTTGGTTCCCTCTGGGCTCTCTGAGCCATGTTCCTGGTAGAGTCATTTGTTCTCCGGAGCCAGAGAGGCATCTCTGAAGTGCCATCAGTGAAGCTCTGGGATGGGCAAGAGTAGGCCTGGACCATGAGCCAGTCCTGCCCCCATCACCAGGCAGCTTTGGGGAGGTCAGTCTTCCTGCTTCAAGCTGGATAGTCTCAGAGGCCCCTCCAACGTTCATGCTGTACCACTAAATCTTCCCGCTGCCCTGGCATCTGCCTGGTGATGTCAGCCACGAGTGAGGCAATGACTGGGACCACATCCTGGCTCTTCACCCATGCCCTCACCCCAAAACATCGTGCAAGATGTGCAGGGGGAAGAGCAGGAGTTTCCCAGGTTCACGTGTCTCTTGCTCTGACCCAGCGGCAAAAGCTGCGTGGGACCCCACAATCCCATCTCTCTGCCCTGGTTCTCCTGAGATGCTCATGCCAGGAGCCAGAGGGAGAAGTTCCAAATAAGGACCCTTTCCTCTTTCTCTCTCATTTTCTTCCTTATTGTGTTAAAGAGTGGAGTTGCCAGACCTGAACCTTATTCCTGGCTGGCTTTCTGCCTCTGTGACCTTGAACTAATCACCTAACCCCTCTGAACTTCCTTTTCCTCATCTACACATTGATGACAAGAATACCTCAGATAGGAGACCACATACCTAGAGCACTTAGCCCAGTGCCCAGTGCACAGGACATGCTGGGGAACGGGAACTGCTACCAAAGCAGGGCTCCCTTGAAGTATGGCCCAGTTAGCTCTAGCTTGGATCATTCAGCCTTCCCAGTTTGCTACTATTTACAGAGAGAGAATGTTTGGAAGCTCCAGCCTGTGGTCATCATTTTATAGACAAGGAAACGAAGCTCAAAGAGGTTAACTGATTAGCTCAAGGTAACATAGGCAGAAAAGCCAAGACTCAGACTCAGGTCCAACAACTCCATTCTCTAACACAGTAAGGAAGAAAACAAGACAGAAGGAAGGCTCATAGGTTCTTACTAGGAAGTCCTATTCCAGGGCTCCTGGCAGGAGGCATCTTGAGGAAATCAGGGCAGAGAAGCAAACAGAAGCCCAGAGAGGGGGCAGCAGGGACCAACGAGAGAGGCCTGCCCAGGGAGGCAGAGGCTGGGCAGAAACATCTGAGACTGTGTGCTTATCTTAAGAAACAACACTCGGACACCGTTTCCAAAGCCTTTGATGTTTAATCTAGATGGATTGGGAGGGAGTTTATTTCTCAACAATTCTCCAGTGCTGTGTGTGTCCCTCTCCTAGTACACTGTGAAGGGTCTGCATGTATAGGCATGATGTATATGGATGTGTGTGAACATGGGTGTGTGTATACATGAACACCCATGGTGAGCCCTCACCCACCCTATGGAATCACCCTACTACAGGGGGTATATTAGGATCATCCCTGGATTTCCATTAAGACTAATCCAGAGATTTACACAGGAGTGCACTTAACAAATACATGTTCATCAAGTTTCATCAACTATGGACTGAACACCTTATTACAGGTGCTTGCCAAACAGATGTGACTCCACAACAGCTCCTGCATGCAAGGGCCTCACAACCCAATGAAGAAGACAGGCCAAAGTCAGCTATGGAAGCAGCCAGAGCAAGATAAGTCCAAGCAGAAGCAGCAGTCTAGGAAAAGCACGGGTAAGAGGCTGCTTCATGTGTCCAGTGTGTGGCGTTGCCTGGACAACTGCAGCTCTGGCTGCATGGAGAGGCTACGTGACAAGGCTGGAGAAACAGTCTAGGCCTGCAGGTCACCACAAGCAAGGGACTTCTCCTTAAGGCAATGGAGAGCCATGGATATCTTCAAATGATAAGTCTGTCTTAGCACAATCACGCAGGGGCTGTTCGGAGAATGATCTGAAAACTAAATGTAAAAGAAAGTGCTAAAACTTAATAAAAGGGTTAGAAGAGGAGCTGAAGCAATATCTCAAAAAAAGCAAGTCAAAAATACAAAGAGAAAAACATAAAGTTAGAGATCTAATCCAAGAAGGCTGATGTATATATTATTATGCATTCCCAGAAAAAGAGAGTCAAAGAAATAGAGGGAAGAGTGTCATCAAATAAATAAATTGGGAAAATTTCCCAGAGATAAAGGGCATGAGTTTGTAAACTAAAAGTTCAATTAAGTGCATGACACAATGGTTAAAAATAAGCCTTCAGCACAGACCGCAGAGCAAAGTCACCTCGCAGACCCTGGCAGCTTTCACAGAAAAGAAGAAAGAAAAAAGTAATTACAAAGAATTAGGATGAAGAATGACATTGACTTCTCTACATCTTTTGGAAACCAAAAGATGATGATGAAAACACTTCAGATTTTTTAAAGAAAAACTACAACCCTGAAATCTATAGTCAATCAACTAAGCAAGGGTGATCTTCCAAAGGCAAAATTATTGCTTCACGTGAATCCTTTCTTTAAAAGTTATGGGGGGGGGGGGTATGCTGTGTCAAAACAAAGTCGTAAACCAAAGTAGAGGGAGACTGAAAAGATAGGAAACGACCCAGGAGCGAGGGGAAAAGTGTCTCTAGAGGGATGACAAAGGCCCTGGAGGAGCAGGTGGCTGGTGCCCAGGCAGAGGGCTGCAGTTCTGGGGCCCCACCCGGGTCAGAAGACACCGGTGGGACCATTCAGGACAATGAAGAGGATCAAGTCTCTGAGGCATGTGAAGGCCTTGAGAGACAATACAAGCAATTGCCAGAGCCGTTGGAACCAAATTAATGATAAATATATAGACGGGTAAACAAGCAAAAACACAAGATAGTTATCTGCTCTCGGGAAAACAAAAAGTTGTGCAGGAGAGGAAAATAAAGTATACCACATGGAATTAGTTGATTCCTTAAACAATAAGCATAATGACTTCAATAACTTTAAAAACGAAAACAGTCCACATATTAATACAGATACATTAAGGTCTTCCCCCTCCCTCCACCCCCCAACACTCTCCCTCCTGTTCCCCAAAGTGCCTGGAGAAGGCCTAAACCAGACATCTCCCTCTCTCTGTCCTCAAGTAGGCAGCTTCCCCTTCAGGAGCAGGAGCTATTTGGCCCCAGACAGAGAAAAACAAGAAAATAAATTTGAAAAGAGACCTATGAGACTAAAAGAGAGAGGCTGGTAATTAGAGCTTCAGACAGATCATAAATTCTGAGCTCACAAATAAGGCTTTACGAGTCGAGTGTGGATAATTGATCCCCCAGCCTGGAGAACCTAGCAGATCGACTTAATCCCACTTTTTGCCTTGTGCATTTTAAATTATTTCATTCTTTGAAAACTGGAAATACTCTCTATGTAGAATCAGATAGTTCACTCCATGGGGTGCCAATTTAGGATCTCCACGGTGGGTTTGGAGTTTGATGCTTGCCTTGAAGTTTGGAGATATGTATCCAGTCAAACCCCAGTGATCAGCACCAGAGCTGGGGCCTGCTCCATTCAGGCTGCACCTGCTGCCTGCAGATCTCTCCACCCCCACAACTCCAATAGAAGACAGCCATGTTTGGGGCACCAGGCAGAATGAGGATGGTACTGACAGTAAGAGGTGAAAGGCCCAGAATGCTCTAGCTCCCCAAGTTCAGTAGTAGCAGGTGCTGGTCATGTCTCAGTTCCAGATGCTGCTCACTGCAGGCTGGGTGCAGGACTTGGTCCTCTCCATTCATGACACCATTTGATCCTCACAGTTATAGCCCAGTGACATGGGTGATACTGTTACCCATGGGTGATACTATTAGACCCATTTCACAGATTAAGAAACTGAGGTGCCACAACTAAGAGGCAGTAGAGCTGGAATTTGAATCCAAGCCTGTCTGACTCCAAAGTCTACCTTACTAGGCTCCTTTTGAGAATATCCTCTAGGCCAGCACATCTCAGAGAGGAGAGAGGGGCCAGGCCCAGAAACAGTTCTGCATGTTGAGAGGACTGGTGAGTACAGATGCAGAGGAGAAAGATCTGGGTGTCGGTGATGTGTAAGGGATTGCCCTACCCCCCGCCCCGCATCATGAGGAGTGGCCTTGGAAAGAGAAGACCTTGCAGGTCTAGGAAGTTGTCCTCAAAGGGCATGGTCATTCAGAGCGACCCCCAAAACTAAACCAAATACAGGGGGTAGATATCATAGGAAAGCCAGCTCAGAAGGGAGGTGAGCTGGAAGGGGCCATTCTGCAAGAGCACGGGGACCCTGGTGTGGAGAACTATGTGACCTGAAGCCAGATATACTCTGTCAAGAATGTAGCTCAAAGGATTCTTGAGCTGGTGGCGAGGGGTGGAGGAGGGGGAAACACTTCACTCTATGTTCTGATCTCTCTTCCCTTCTCAGAATATTTATCATCACTTTCAGTCATCTGAAAAATTGGGATAATAATAGCCCTGCCTCACCAAGAGGTTAGGAGGACTAGATAAGAAACTAGGTAGATTAAGCGATTTGCCCAAGGTCACACGGTATGCAAGCAGGGGAACAGAAGATCATTGCATGGTCTTCCTTTTAAACCAGCTCTAAGAAATTGCCAGGTTAGCAGACACTTCCAGTGAACAACAAGTGGGAAAGCCCTCTGTTAACTGATGTACTTGACAACTGTGAGGAGAGGAGGCAGGGAACTGGTTGGTGCACACTGAAATCCTGATATGTACCATGTCACAAGCAGATCCTGAAATGAAGATAAATATGCAAATGACAGATTATAAAATCGCTCCTGGGAGAACATGTTAAGGTAGCGGGGGAATCAAGATGAAGAAGAGGCTATGTAGTGACATGATTACAGGTAAAGTCCCAGCATGGCCTTATCCTTCAGGGAACTCCAGTGTCAGTTATACCTCCAGAGTTTGTCCCACCTTGAAACAAAGGAGTTAGGCTTTCCTACTCCTGCCTTGGTTGATCATTGGCTACAAGCCACTCTGGAGGCACTTCCTGTTCTCAGAACCTAAAGCAGTCCTCCGAAGAAGCTTGCAACTGTAAGCTGTTAGGAGAAAAGCATGCAGAAGCTAAGAGTGGATAAGCAGAACTCATAAAAGAAATTCAAAGGGATCTGAGTAGAGAATTGACAGTGTCTACTACATGGATCCTCAATATACATGTTCTCATTTAATTAATATCCAACTCAATGAACAAGGTATTATTAGCCCCACTTTACAGAGGAGGAAACTAAGATTCAGAAAAGTAACTCACTCAAGGACCCACAATAAATAGGATCAATTCTATCTGCTTCCAAAGTCATGATCTCACTGATTGTACTGCACCATTCCCTCTGCTCCATTCTCCAGTCCCTCACAGTACTGGTCACCTAGGCAGGTTCCATCCAGTCTGCTTATTTCATCAGCATCACACAAAGTCAAGGTACTCACTGAAGTAGAAGTAATGGAGACAGTGGTGTTGGTAGTATAGATGTTAGCAATGACAGTGAATAGTGATGATAATAGAGATAATTTTGATTATGTCAATAGAGAAGTGATGATGATGATGATATTGGTTGTGGGGATAAGAGTATTAGGATAATAGAGGTGCTGAGAGTAATGGTGGTGATAGTGATAAAGATAGCATTGGTGTTGGTGCAGTGAAGCTGGTAAGGGGATGGTGGAGATGGTCATGGTGGTGGTGATAATTAGGGTAGTGGTAAATAATGTGACAATTGTGGTGGTGATGGTAGTGGAGGTAGAGATGGAGGTGATGGTGATGGTGATGGTGACAGTGATGGTGATGTTTGTGGCCATGGTAGTATCAATGTGGTAGAAGTAGTGGAGGTGATGATAATGGAGGTGATGATAGTGGAAGTGATGGAAGGAAAAATTGTAGTGGAGTTAGAGGTGATGAGGATGGTGGTCATAGAAGTGATGACAGTGGTAGTGGTGGTAGAGTAGGTGTGGGGGTTATGATGGTGATGATGATGATGATGATTGTGGCATGGTAGTATTATGTGATAGAAGAAGCAGGGGAGGCGATGATGATGGAAGTAACAAGGCTAGAGATGCTGTAAGTGAGAATGGTGGTAGTGGAGATAATGAGGGTGATAATAATGGCAGGAAGGGTGGTGTATTGTGATGGTAGAAATATTGTTTGGGCAGTGGAAATGTTATTGGTGATAACAATGACTGTCCAAGACGATGTTAGCAGTAAAGAGTTCCTTCCTGTGGTGCATCAAAAAAATGGAGCTGGTGGGTCCTCACCTGGGAAAGCCGAGATGCCCTCTTGAGGGATTGGGGCTACAATGAGAGCACAGTCTCTTAGTAAGAGCAAGACTACCATGTGTCACCCTTCAACAGAGAGCCAGAAGTCTAAGGAGGGGCAGAGGACAACAGAGTGAGCAAGATAGCAAAGCAAGTCAGTCACATCATATTTCAGTAACAGCATGTAGCTGCTTGTTAGCAGAGATCTGCTTTCCAATGGCAAATAATAAAATTATGCTTTTTGTGCGGCTAATGAAATGCAAATTGAAGCTGGATGCGCATTAATGCAAAGAGTTGAATATCCATTTAATCAGCTCCTCCCTGCAGGGGCCAATGATAAAAATGACAGAGGAATTGCATTGCAAATTCTGGGTCTGTCACATCTTATACACCCTTACCTTGTAAGCCCACTACTCCAGTGGCTGGCACCTGCCTGAAGGGCCCAAGATCTACGCATCAGGGTTCTGGAGCCTGGAAAACCCTTTGAGGGTGGGAGGAGGGGAAAGGGGAGGGCCTGGATGGAGAGTGAGGAGCCTGAAGGGACTAGAATGAGATAGATTTGGTCTTTTCTGTATTCCCAAAATAAACAGCCACTACCCTCTCTACCACCTCCATCAGGTCAGCCTCTCTCAAACAGGTGGGTGGGACGATTGTGTGACTATTTCTTTCTGTGATAAAAATCAGAGAATAGTAATATAAACTAAGAGCTTACACTGTCCCAGGCACCATGCAGGTAAATTGCATCTACTCATTCAATCAGCACCCCTGAGGTGCGTACAATTACTCCTGTTTACAGATGAGGAGACTGAACTTCAGAGAGGCCAGTGCCTTGCCAAAGACACACAGCTAGTAAGGAATTTGAACCCAGACAGTCTGACTCTGAAGACCATATTCTTCACTCCTGTAGTATAACTGTTTCCCCTGAAGAAAGTGACACCTGGGGAAAACAGTTCAGGGCAGACATCTTGGTTCTTGATCTCCAGAAATGGGAGGAAGAGGTGTCAGGAGTGGAGCTGAAAGAAGTGAGATTAGTGCTGGGAGTAAAGATGGGAAGGGTCAGCATAACAGTAGGAGGGGCTAGAGGTCATCTCTATGGGCTCTGAATCCAAGCCAAATCAGTGACTTTGGAGCAGAAGAAGCAACTCGGCCTATCAGAGGGGAATCGGCCAGACGTGCACTCAGTAACCCCGGGAGAAAGGCGGTCAACGTTGATCTGTAAATCAGTGACTCCGGGGAAAGCAAGGAGAGATCCGAGGATGCAGAAGGGGCGGTGAGGGTCAGCTGCAGTGGCAGAGGCTAGAGGTGATGGGCTGCAGGTGGGCCATTTGTGTACATCCCACCTCGGCCTCTACTCTGTCCCACCAGAACCACCAGGAATGGCAAAGAGATACTGAGGCCTCAGGGGCCTCTCTCTTCCCTCTCCACCAGCACTACAAGTGGGCTTCACTGGGCTCTGAGGAGCTCAGTGAGACATGTAAAAGGATCCAAATGACAGTGTGATGAGGGGTGCTTAACTTGCTTAGCGCATTGGAGACAGGCTTGCTGATGAGCGACGGCGGCCTTCCCGAGCCTCTACTCTGACAACCCATCAGGATTCTGATGGGACCTGACAGGGCCCTTCCAGCCATCACACCATCACACTGCAACTCAGGCAGAATTTACCTATCACCCACCTCTGACAGGACCCAAATGAGGAAGCTCCCAGCACTGCTATAAACAGAGACTCCTTGCTAAGCTACACCCCCTCACTCGGCCTGCCTCAGTGGCTGCAGGGGAAACACCAGGCCCCCTGAGCAGCCCTCACAGCCAACCCCCATCCTGGCCACAGGGATAGCCCTCGCTGTGCAGAGTCACCATGCTCTTATTTCAGTCACTTACTGAGCACCTACTATGTGCCAGGCACCGTACACTCTACTGAATCATGGCAACCTTTTCAGAAAGGGACTCTCATGGTCCCCATTTTTTAATGTGAAAATGGAGACCACCAACCTGGACAGGAATGTGATTCCATTGACTATAAAGGTCTATGCCCTGTGTGCTGAGCTCCGCTATGGGCCATGCCCCAAGGGAAGCCACGGAGCAAGGATACACAGCCCTTGGCCTCAAAGACCTTTATAGTTCATCTGGGGTAACTGCCTTTCAAAAGAGCATCTCACACACGCATCCTGTAGTTTAAAACGTGGCTTGAAAACCAAACACAGTAAGGTGTGCAGACTATGCTGCCATGGGCGTAGAGAGAAATGAAGGTGTGTTTGTTTGCCTAATGTAAACACATTTGAAAGACACCCTCAGGGACATGAGAAATCAGTAACTGTCTAGCTGGGGGCAGGAATGGGAAGATGGGGCAGGCAGGGAGACTATGATCCTTTTATTTTTATTTTTGAATGCATAACAATATCAGCTATTCAAGAATTTAAAGTTTTTGACTAAGAAAATTAAATATCCTTTCACATTCATTAGCCCATTATATGCGCACAAGTAGACAGTGACAGAGCCCCAGTAAATGTAATAAAAATGGAAAAAATAAAAAACAGTGTCTCTACCCAAAGTCCACAGTCCCCTCACAGAGAGTGCTAAGGAGAGCCCAGCAGAGTGACTCCTCATTGGCACAGAAATGAAAGCTTGCTGTTTCCTTTCCTAACCGAAGGGGCACTTAGAAGATTTGACTCCTTTTTAGATAAGCCCTCACCAGTTTGGTTCAGTGGACAGAGAATCAGCCTGTGACTGAAGGATCCTGGCTTCTATTCCAGTCAAGGCCATATGCCTGGGTTGCAGGCTCAATGCCCAGTTGAGGGTGTGCAGGAAGCAGCCAGTCAATCATTCTCATCATTGATGTTCCTATCTCTCCCTCTCCCTTCCTCTTTGAAATCAATAAAAAAATATTTAAAAAATAAAAATAACTTTTCCAGACACTATTTTTTTAATTAAATCTTTATTATTCAGATTATTACATTTGTTTCTCTTTTTTCCCCTCCATAGCACCCCTCCACCCAGCTCCCCCCCTTTCCTCTGCCCTCAACTCCCTCCCATTGATCTCATCCATAGGTGTATGATTTTTGTCCAGTCTCTTCCTGTACACCCCTCACCCCTTCCCCACTGAGAATTATCAGTCCACTCCCTTTCTGTGCTCCTGATTCTATTATATTCACCAGTTTATTCTGTTGATCAAATTTATAATTCACTTAATTTTTAGATTCACTTGTTGATAGATATGTATTTGTTGTTCATAATTTTTTGGCTTTTACCTTTTTCTTCTTCCTCTTCTAAAAGAGTACCTTTCAGCATTTCATATAATACTGGTTTGGAGTTGATGAACTCCTTTAGCTTTTTCTTATCTGTGAAGCTCTTTATCTTCCCTTCAATTCTGAATGTTAGCTTTGCTGGATAGATTATTCTTGGTTGTAGGTTCTTGCTATTCATCATGTTGAATATTTCTTGCCACTCCCATCTGGCCTGCATCGTTTCTGTTGAGAAATCAGCTGACAGTCGTATGGGTGCTCCCTTGTAGGTAATGAACTGTTTTTCTCTTGCTGCTTTTAATATTCTCTCTTTGTCTTTTGCTCTTGGTATTTTAATTATGATGTGTCTTGGTGTGGTCCTCTTTGGATTCCTTTTATATGGGGTTCTGTGTGCTTCCTGGATTTGTAAGTCTATTTCTTTTACCAGATGTGGGAAGTTTTCAGTCATTATTTCTTTAAATAGGTTTTCAGTATCTTGCTCTCTCTCTTCTTCTGGCACCCCCACAATTCTGATGTTGGTACGATTGAAGCTGTCCCAGAGGCTCCTTACATTATCTTCACATTTTTGGATTCTTTTCTCTTCTTGCTTTTCCAGTTGAGTGTTTTCTGCTTCTTTATATTTCAAATTTTTGACTTGATTCTTGCCTTTATCTAGTCTGCTGTTAGGACTCTGTATAATATTTTTTATTTCAGTCAGTGTATGTTTAATTTCTAGTTGGTCCTTTTTCATCTCTAGTTGGACCTTTATCATCTCTAGTTGGCTCTTCTGCATCTCTAGTTGGTCCTTTTTCATCTCCTCTTGGCTCTCACTAAGTTTATCCAACTTTTCTAGCATATTCTTGAAAAACCTTATAAGCGTGGTTTTGAACTCTATATCCAGTCATTTGTTTTTTTCCTCCATTTCTTTTCTTTGTGATCCCTTCCCTTGTCTCAGCATTTTCACTATGCCGGGGAAACTTCTGTGTTGAATTCAGCCTTATGATACCAGACTTGCAAAACCGAAGAAGCCTCTGTTGAGCTTGGGATGGGTGGAGTTTCAGGGCTTAAGGGACCACCTTGCCTTCCAGTTGGCCCCGCCCTCCACGGCCTCTGAGTCTCACGTGACTGGGTAATCACTGGAGCAGTCCTTGTGCGTGAGCACCTGCAGTGCCTCTAGACTGCTGCCTTTCCAGCTCCCCTACGCACCAGGACCACGCAAGTATAGATCTCCAGGGTTTCGCCTGAAACAGGGGCTTAGTGGAGTCAGAAGTGGCACAGTTGGGAGGGTCTGTCTCCTGCCCACTCGCAAAAGCCAGCGGCACAATCAGCAGTCTATCCTGTGCGCAGTGCCGTGCGAGACCAGACCTCTGATCTTTTGCGACTCCCCTAAATTTCCGTGCACTTCTCCCTTTTCACAGTCCAAACTCCCCCCGTGAGTTTCGGCTGGATCTGGGGTTTAGTGTCATAAGATAAGGGGTTCAATGCTGGTGGGAGTCTCCGTTTCCCTCCTGCCAGAGAAAGCCAGCCAGGTACTCCGGCACCCGCTCTCTCAGTGTATGTGTCTCCGTACCTCAGCTTTTTGCAGTTCCTCTGGATTTCTGTGAGCCCCTCTCTTTCCTTCTAGCTGTAGAACTTACACTCAGCCAGCTTTCCTGTGGTTCTGGATGATGTCCGTTCTGTCTTTTAGTTGTAGTTTTGAAATTGTTGTGCGAGGCAGCAGTGTAGGTGTTTACCTATGCCGCCATCTTGGATTCCTCTCATACACTATTAAACAGTGGTTTGATCACTAATAGCAATATCTATTTTAAGATTTATTTCAGGGTCACTCACATTTCTTTCCTTCCATTTAAATGAAGCAGGAACATTTCTTCATTTGTTGTCATCATAATCAAGGCACTTTGAGTTAGAAATAACAGAATTTAATTTAAACTTGGTTAAAGAAAAAAGAGATAGTTTCCAATAGAGTAAGTTTATTTTAAAGAACCCTCCCCCCCCCCAAAAAAAAAGGAAGAAGAAAGAAAGGAAGAAAGAAAGAAAGAAAGAAAGAAAGAAAGAAAGAAAGAAAGAAGAAAGAAAGAACAGGGATGGGGGCATTTTGCAGCAAAGGAGCCTGATGTTCAGAAGAACTGGTCAGGGCTGTGGCTCACGCGCTGGTCAGCAGGCGAACCAGGGAGGGTCACCCACTCATCTCCTTATTTCTCAAGCATGGGCTCCTAGTCCAGTGCCCAGCAGAGCCAGGCATGTAGTAGATCTCAAAAAATAAGACACCATCCCCCCTCCAGGATCTCAGGTGGGAGGGCCATGGTAAAGTAAACTTGTTCTTCTAAAACAGGAAAAAGAATGGAACATCAGCACATGGCAGGCTTGGCCAGAAGAACCCCTTGGTAGGGAGAGAGGCTGGTGCAGGCACGTAAACCCTGTCACCTTGGGCTCACCTTGCATTTTTGAAGGTTTAACTCATTGAAACTTCAATAGTCACATGTGGCCTGTGTCCGCCTTATTGGACAGCACAGCTTTGAAGTGGCCTGAGGATAGGATGAGGGGCGATGCTGGCACCCAGTAGTCACCCGATAGGAAGAAGCCTCTGAGGATGGAAGCTGCGAGGAAAGGCCGGTCAAGGAGAGAATTTAAGCACTGGTGACCCTCTAGACATCAAAGCGAGGCTGAGGTCAAGCTCGGCACATGCCGCAGGCCAGACATGGGCCATCTGGGTTCCCCAAAGCCAAGGACAGGGGTTCCCTAAAGCCATCACTTGGCTGAGTTTGGTATGGCCTGAATTGTCTTTGTTTGGGGCTGTTTGTTTTGAATGTTGTCATTATTTTATTTTTAAATTACCTATAATGCACCCTTGAAAAATTCCCTAATTACAGATAGGATAAATACATAATTGCAGACTTTTAAAAAGCACATATTATTTACTCAATACTCCATAATTACGGTCTTTTCCACGAAATGTATTATTTCCTGGATGGTCCATAATCGCTCCTTTGAAGCCTGTTGGGGAAGGCCAAATTGTTCTTCAGATTCAGTCACAGGTCACTGGTCCATCCCATCAGGCAGTTTACAAGTCCCTGTGGCTGACCGAGCCCAGCAGGGCCATGTCTCAGGAAACATCGGGTTCATTCACTACATAGGCAGGTCACCACCCTGTAGGTGCTACTCAAACTGAAGATGGCTGGGATTTGGGGCTTGAGGTTGAGGTTCTCCTGTATCTCTCATGATTCTTCTGCAGCATGCCCACTCCTACTGCTCAGGCTCAGGATGGGCAGCTGTTGTGCACCCCAGAGCCATCACTCACTCCCCAACCTTAGGCAAGGGCTTAGTTTGGGTCTTACCAAAAGCAGCCTCTGAGCTCAGCATTTGGGGAAATGACCCCAGGAAGTCCAGGCAAGGGAGCAGGAAAGTAAGACAGGCCGGAGAAAAGCCACATGAGCATGCATTTGTGAGGTACCATGGCTGTACCTCTATAGACTATAGGTCACACCTCAGAATAATCTCATGAGGGCTAAAGAAACTCAATGGTTATCCACCAACTCCCACCTCTCACTTCTAAGGGATGTCATGGGTGAATTAACTCCCAGCACTTCCAGGCTGCCCTGCACACAGGCAGCTTGATATGGGGAGCCATCATTGCTCACAGCCACTCTCCACCAAGGCTGCTGGTGACCCCCAGGAAGGACCAACAGGTTACAGCAGGCACTAATACTATCTGCTAAAGTACATGACTTCACCTTATCCTTGCTCCAGTTTTCTCCCCTGCAAATGAAGATAAAAATAGTACCAAAAAAATAGGACCTGCCCCTTAGATGATAGGGAAGGAAAACTGAGGTTGCTTTTATTGTGAGTGACTATGGACAAGGCCTTGGCATGCTCTTCCTTGGGGTCCATCTAGCCACCCCTGGCAGCATAGATGGCAGCCCACACCTACCATCGAGTAACTTCAGCAAGGCTTTCAGGACTGGCCAAACAAGGCTGTGTCTCCACATCTGTGACCCTGAGTCAGACATTGTTGGCTAATTCATCATTTCACTCCTCTTCTTTCTCACTATAGATTCCTAAGCTAGTCCAAATATGAGTGGCTTCTACAAGAGGAATCTGGCTTAGGCTCAACCAATCATGGTGATTCTATTCTCCTCTCCCCAAGTGGTTAGTTTAGTCATTTGATCCAATGAGATGCCAAGAAAGTTATTTGGGAAGAGCTTTCCTCCTCCCAGATAAAGAGGTATTCTCTCTTCGGGGTTTTGAACAGTGTTGTATGAGGAGTGATGCTTGGTGCAGCTGCGACCATCTTGCACATGGTGAAGACAAAGTCAGCACTTGGACAGTGGCAGAGCAGACAGTCGGAAAAATCCAAGTCTTGCTCATATCACTGAGTCCCCAAATAGCAGTATAAGTAAGAGTCGAGACTAATGTAGACTTACCATGTCTCAGGTACTACTCTAAGCACTTTGCACTTGTTAACCCATGTAATCCTCACAGGAGCCCGTGAGGAAAGTCCTGTTGGTGGACCCATTTGCAGATGTAAAAGTTGAAGCCCAGAAAGGTTAAGTAACTGGTTCAAGGTCATATAGCTAGCACTTATTCCACCTCAGGCAGAATAAGTTTGGCCTTTATACTCATTTGGGTTGCATTCGACTCTGCTGCCAGTCTACTATCCTTGTAATGTGCAAAAATAAGTCTCCCTACCCGTTAAGCCATTTTGACTTGGTTCTTCTGTCCAATGCAGCTGAAAGTATCCTAATTAATGCACCTTCTTGAGATAAGCAAAAAAAAAAAAAGAAAGAAAGAAAGAAAGAAAGAGGGAGGGAAGAAATGAAGGGAAGAATGGAGGAGAGAAGGAAGGAGTGAGGAAGGGTGGGAGGGAGGGAACCCAAAATTTGAAATCATTTGGGCTGAATAAGTCTTAGATGTGCATCAACAATGTGGCATCTGAAAGCCTGTGCCTCATGCACTCCACTAGCAGGCCCCTCCTCTTGCAATGATAACATGACAAAGTATGGCTATTGCCATCGGCCCAGCTTCACTATGAGACTGTGCTCAGCACTTATGTAGATCCTATCATTTAGTCCCCAAGGTGACTCAGAAAGACAGAGGCTACCATCCTGAGCTTATGAATTAGGAGGTCATAATAATGCTATCTAGCATGTACTGAGTTCTCATTCTATGCCAGCCTTTTCTCATGCTTTTTCCATGCCTCACTGGATGTTCACAACAGCCCAATAAAGTTACCATCATTTTTTTGTAAAGGAGAAACCAAGGCTCAGGGAGAGATAAGTATCATGGCTAAGGACACAAGATAGTAGGAAAAGCTAATATTCTAACTCCCTCTCCCTGACTCCCAGCTGGGCTGGGGTCTGCAAGAGGGAAGAAAGGCGTAGCCAGAGATACAGCCATCACCGACTGAGAAGTGGTGAGAGCTCAACCATTGGGGGTAAAGTGGCCTAGAGTCCAGGCTAATGGCCACCAACACAAGGAGAGAGGAGAACTTGATATCAACTGAAGTGGTCAACAATGGGGAGGAGTGAACATTATCAGAAATGTTCACACAGAGGCTAGGTGAAGGTTTGTGCCAGAGGTAAGAGAGTCTCAAGATCCCATCCACTTCCAAAAGACAGGGAGTTTAAGATTCTAGGCTTTAGTAGTCCTATGTCTGAACTTTCCCCAGTGACATGGAGACCTCTGTGTCTTCTGCTTACTCAAAGTAGGGAGCCACCAAAGGAGCATTGGACCAGGAGTCCAGAAATCTGGGACTTGCCACTTGGCCTGTCTCTGTTGCCTTACCAAGTGTCAGTCCACGGCACAGTGCCAGGCACAGATCTGCTGGGATAAGGAGACATGAGAATGAGCTCAACATTACCATTAAATATCAGCCTGCTGGATTTCCAGAGAAATCTATCAGGTGACTAATGAGCAAGCTCTCCACAACCCTGTCTGGGTTTAGGGCTGTAAGGGCTGTTCATGGGCTGAGAGCAGCCATCTTGAGCTTGGCTACTTCTCATGAGGAATCTGAGACAATTCTCTGTTCCAGCCTCAGTTTTGTCTTCTGTAAAATGGGTTGCTATTCATGTACCAACCCTTGGAAGAGGGTGACTTCTTCCCTGGAGCTAGCTCACACTGAGAATTGGGAAATCGTGGGGATTTCCTTCCTCCAGTCTTTTTAATCCTTTGTACTCACAAATGGTCTCCAAGACTCACCAAAAAAATTAGGTTTAAGGTGGTCTGACTGTTGTCCATCAACTTCATCATGGACACAAACAGATTGAATTCCCCAGCCCTGCTCTTCCTGGCTGTATAAACCTGTACAAGTCTATCTTATTTTTGGTTTCTCATCTTTGAAATGGGAATACAATATCACATTATCCCACCATTGTGAGAATGAGATGAAATAAGGCATTAAACAAAGTACACAGCTAGTACTCAATAAACACTCATTTTCTTCCTCTGGGCTGGGATAGAGCTTCCTCCCTTCTCCCCATGGAGAAAGGTGCCTGGCCTAGAGGCAGCTGCAGGTGCCATCCCCGCCCCCAGGGACAGGATGCCTGCAGTGTGGAAGCCAATTGGGATGCAGGCAGGTTCTCAGGCCAGATAAAGGACAAAGGAGGGCCTGAGGCAGAGCTGCATCAGCAGTTAGGAAGGGCAGTGCTGTGACAGTGACACTGAGAGCAGCCCACTCTTCTGAGCCAATGCCCAAGAAATTGCACTTGGTCCAGAAGAGCGTGCACCGCCTGACAATGAGAGCGCTGCATGCTCCCCACTCTCCACCTCCTTCCCTACTGCCTCCCACTCAAGTTTCAAGGTCTCAGCTCCCTGTCAGGGTACCTGCCTACAGGGACTCCTCCCCCAAGGTGAGCTCCTAACAGGTTAACAACTCTCCAGGCAGCACAGGCGGATTCAGGGTCTCCATGTGCCCACAAGGTACTGTGAGGGAAGCAGAGCCCAATATACCATGCCCAGACCACAGGGAGTTTCCCTCACAGTGAGCAGAAGCTGGAGGCCCTCTGCATCACTCACAGCTCTGCCCATGCCCAGTCTCCCCTGAAGGATGGCATCCCAAAGTACTGCCCATAAACCGCTTATGACCAGTCCTGTGTCCATTTCCTCATAGGGCTGCCAGCCAGGTAGTGATGTTAATGACCATCCCTCTTTGCAAAGCTGATGAGTCAGGAATATGTCACCAAATGCCCTCCCGAAGTCACTCAGAAGAGCTGTAGAGGGAAGTCCCTCCTTCTCATCTGCATAATTAAAAATGGGGCTGGGATTTCTAAGACCCCTCCTAGAGCTAACCATCTAGAATCCTAGAGCCTGCCCAGAGACAACCAGCCCCAAGTTCCATTTCCAAATAAGCCCACCAAACAAGCCCCTCAGGAAGGTGAGCTCCCACAGTGAGGAGGTGGGCTTGGGAAAGAGGTCTGCTGCAGCAGGAGCAGGTGTTCAGTATCAGAACAGATTCCTGTGGGAATGCATTGGGAGAGGATTGCAAATGGCAGAACCTGAGCTGAAATGGGGTGAGCAGAGCCTTGGGACTCATCCTCACACCTGAATTGAACCTGTACCCTTGAGCCCCTTGGGGAAATATCGGAGGGGTGTACCAGCCTGGTCAGCATACCCACCAGTGTTTTTGTCCCCTCCAAGTCCTCCTGGCTTCTCCATGAGAGGACAGTGTGCTCAGCTTGGCCCTGAGTCAGGAGGCTGGTAGCCCAGGGACCAATTTTTAGTAATGAGAGACCAGAATTGGTGGGCACATGCCGCCGCTCGCTCGTCTCAGGGGGTGACACCCAGGCACACTCTTTCAGGGGCCCAGAGTGGGGATGTGCCTCAGTGGCTCACTTGCTCAACACACCTTTAATTGGTCTTCCTCCCAGTCCTGTCTCACTTCACCGCCTCACTTTGTTTTCTGGAACCACCCTACATACCCCTACCACCACCACCAATGCTGGCCTCGGGGCCTATTGTGCGCTACAGAGGACATAAAGCACAGAGGCCCTGCTCCCGACCCTCCCCTGGCAGCTGGGGTGGTGGGTGACCTGCCTCCACTGATCAGAGGCAGCAGCCTGGACTTTTGAATCTGGCTGAGGACACACACACACACACAAAAGCAAGGCCTGGTTTCTGTTCCGGTGAAGGCTGCAGCGGCGGCACAAACGTCCTGTTTCCAAGAATCCCAGGGACACGGTGCCCACAGAACTGTCCAGGGCCCAGGGCTGGCTGTGCTATTGCCAGAGGGCCCTCCCTGGTGGCCTGTGTGGCAGGATTGTGGTTATGTTCCTGGCTGCCAGCTGGGCCCCTGCTTACTGCCTGCACCTTGCTTCTTAGGCTTTCTGTAATGCAGCAAATACCTTTTCTACAACCTGTCTTCCCTACTTGATATAATAGCCAGAGCCTATTCCTGTGGCCTGGTACTAAAACTTCCAGCTGACAGGCACACAGGGAGCCATGCAAGAATGACTGCAAGGCTCTGGCCTCTTCTCAGACCTGACAACCCTGGCTCCAAAGCACAGCAAGATGAAGACAACGGTGGAGAGAGGCAGGGAAAAGGGAGAGGTCGCTGGGGTCCTTTCACGGTGATTCAAAGCCCACCCTATGGAGAGAAAGCCACAGCCCTACCTTCATAGAGCTCCAGTCCAAGGTGTTGGGTGAAAGCCAGAGGTAAGCACAGGGCATGGAGACAGCAAGTAACTGGGATCCAAAGGCTTCCCGGAGAAAGGGTTTCTGAGTGTGGCAGAGGGAAAAGCAGAGAGGAAAGGGGAAAGGAAAGAGAGCAAGCCAGATGCTCTGCAGCCATGAGCAGGCTGGCCTGGAGCCAATCTCAGGTTCAATGGTGACTTGCTGCCTGGCTCCAACTGTAAATCTGGGAGACAGGCAGACGACTCTCTGGGGAACCACCGCTCCCGCTCTCTGGGGAGGGCTTCAAGTTGTCACCAACTAATAGGAAATGAAAGCATCGGCAAGTGTGTGCAGAGAGGTAGAAGGCCACATGCTCACGCTCACACCCCAAGGGGAGGCACAGAACAAAAACATCAGTTTGCTGCTGGTGGATCTTTGCATGAGAATCATGGTTAGGATGGGACTCACCCCATCTTTAAGTGGGAGCTTCAGGGCATAGAACTGCCACCCCAGGCCAAAAGTCGCCTCTCTTAGCAGCGGGGTTGGTGTTGCCCTCATGACTGCTTTCAAAGGGAGAGGTGAAGGGGCAGCAGAGCAGGAGACTGCCAGCTTGGTAGGCAGCGCACTGGACTTCCACCTTCAGCTCTTCTGAACTGTTTGGATGGCCTTTTAAGAGTCTCTTTTCCTATCTTGGCCTCAGATTCCCCATCTGCTCTTGAGAAAATTAGTCTAGATCAGCAATGTCCAAGAGTTGTCATTTTACATGCCTACCCTAATCAATACACAGTGGCTGCCTGGAGCACTCTGATGAGGAGTCTGGATTTAGCAGAGACATAATTGATTAGTGAGGTCTGCCATGGTGGGGGCAGAGGTGGCATATGTGCTACCCACCATCCCTTGCCTCTGGAATCCTGATACACTGTGAGTCCCTGACCTGACCTCTTGGGTTCCAACCTGTGAAATGCTGCAGCTAGCTTACACCCACTCATGGAGCCAACTGTGTACCTCTTCCTACTCCACATCCAGTGACATTGTCAGCCTAAAATCAGCCATGATGGGGAATATTTACACCATGGAAATTGGCAAATGCTGCAAATCAAGGCTTTCCCCACTTCCCCAGAGAGCTGTTGTTACTACACACCACTGCCTTGATCCTTTCCATAGCAGCAGGGCCATGGGGAAAAAGGAACCCAGGCAGCCCTGTCAGCCTTGGGCTCCATGGGGAATCCTCGTCCCCTGAGAGTGGCCAGTGCCCACAGATGCCAGAGTTTACACTACCCTATCAGAGACTCACAACCCCTGGGTGATTCTCATCACCAATTGTCTCAGTCCAAGAGGTTCCTATAACAGGATCCCCCAGACTGAGTGCCTTCTGAACAACACACATCAAGTTCTCACAGTCTAAATGCTGGAAGTCCAAGGTCAAGGCTCCAGCAGACTCCATGGTTGGTGAAGTATGCTTCCTGCCTCATAGCCATCTTCTCGCTGTGCCCTCACATGGTGAAAGGGGCGGGAAAGCTCTCTGGGTCTCTCTTATAAGAGCTCTGATCCCGCTGGGCGTGGAGGCCATGGGGGCATAGACAACCAAGGAGACAGAACTGAACCTCACTTCACTCTGCTTGGCCCTGGAGGATGACTGGTTAGCCAGAGATGGGTAAGATTCCTCAGGGAAGGAATAACCTAAGACAGGCATAGTCGCAGAGGGACATCACGGAGAACTTGGGTATCAACAGAGGTGGGGCACAGACCCTCCTGAGGGAGGTCTTGTGCCTCCATGGCTGTTTTGCTTCCCAAGCCCAGCCCAGATCAGGACCCCGGTAACAGACAGAGACTTGGTCCCTCAGATCAGGACCCAGGTAACAGACAGAGACTTGGCCAACAGCAGCTGCCCTATATTTAAATCCATCCTAGCACCAGGAATACTCAGGGCCTACTCAAGAATGCAAATAATCCTTTCCACTAATATTTACAGGGCAAACTAAGATTCTTGGTAGAGTATTAAATTTGACAGTAAAACAGTAATCAAGTTTTCAGATTAATTTAAATTGGCTAATTTAAATAAGTGAATATTCAAGAAAATTTAATTGTACTGGACAAAAAGCTGTTCCTAAAGTATTAACTAAAATTTCTATTGTAGTTCATCTCATGATAAAATTGCTTAACATGTAATGAACTTAAAGCAGTCATATTTTTTGTGCAAAAAATTAAAATTTAAAGTTATCAAGACTGCATTAAAAAATTTACAAAAGCCTCCATTAATCAAAAAAATGGGGGATAGTAGGGTAATATTATGTAAGGAAAAGTATCCTGTAAGTAAATTACATCTAGAAAATTTTTACTTTAGAAAATTAATTTTCATTTTTAATGCTAACAGCAAGACACCCATGAAAAACACACATGGTGTCAAAATAAGCCAAAAGAAAATCATTTGAGCAAAAATAAAAAGGATCCCAAGTCAATTTTATAGAAAAGATTCCTTTATTAACTTTTGATCGAGAATATGTTTATATACTTTCAGAAAACAGCTCTGAGACCATGTGGACTCCTGCAACAGAGGAATTGACAGGTCTGCTCCAACCATGAAGACAAGAGGAGAAACAGTCCAGAGATGGAAGACGCTAATGAAGCCTTGCCATGCAAGCAGTCAGCAGCTGTGCGTCACTTCAGGTTGCCTAGGACCAAGCCAGAGAGGGTCGGACCTGCATTGTCACCATTTGTCCACCATCCAGATATTATTGCTGACGTGCACACATAAGAAACTGTTTGACATTGAAACTGGGACTCAGAACTATTGGACATTGAAATTGGGACTCAAACATTTTTTGTTCTTATAGCTTTATTTCTAGTCTGCAGAGGCAAGATTTTTTAAAGAAAAGAATTGATGTGGGGGGGAATAGATTCAGAGGCAAAGGAGCATTGTCAAACTACAGCGGGAAGGCAGGGGAGGTTGGTGGGGGCTGTAAGAGATCAACTGAAGGACTTGTATGCATGTATGTAAGCATAACCAATGAATACAAGACACTGGGGGGGGGGACGGTAGGTGAGGGCATATACTGGGAGATAGGGGAGGCCAGGGGGAGGTCAATAGGGGGGAAAATGGAGACATATGTACTACTATTTGTAATACTTTAAACAATTAAAAAAAAGAAAAAAAAGGAGCTTTGATCTCATTCGTGATGCCCATCCTCATGCTTAATCACCTCCCAAAGGCCCCACTTCTTAATACCACTATATCAGGGACTAGGTTTCAATATGTGAATTATGGGAGAACACAAACATCCAGTCTATAACACTGATCTTGCTGCACACGTCCCTATTTGGGGTTCCCACTTCTTCTGCTTCAGTGCCATTCATGCCCTCCTCCTTCATTCATTTGTGGATCCCAACTTTCCTGACCCCATCACCTCTCATGCCACTCTCTGTGTTTGCTGTTTCTGGGATAAAAACTGCTTCCCTGAGAGCTTCTCAGTTCAAAGCCAATGTCTCCTATTCTTCAGACCCCACAGTCAATGCCCTACATAGATCTGGCCATGGAACAGCTCATGGAGATACCAGCTGCCTGGGACAGAGGTCTGAAATGCCTGTCACCATTATCCCAACCAGATCTCATTTCAAAGATAGAGAAGCTGAGTCCCAGAGCATACATAACTGCTTGTTGGCAGCTGAGATAGCTCTAGAACCCAGGTCTCTTAACTCCTGCCCACTGCCTGGAAGTTATATGTACAGAGGCCAAGAGATGTAAGCAAGGTCATAGTGTGACCCAGTAGCTGAGTCAAGACAGCAGGTCCCCAGCATCCCTGAATGAGGCCATGCCCTCCACCTGCACCCTTGCCTATCCCTTCAGTTCCATCTATCTAACCAACCTGGATGTGTCCACAGCAGGGCTCTGGGACCCATCTCCCACCTCTCTCTCCAACATCAAGTCATAGGGGTCACGTCAGCCAACAACCAGCAGGCCTGAAGCCCCATACCCTTCACAGCCACATTCTCCAGCAGGGAGCAAGGCCCAGTGTGGCCCTTCTGACTGCATCTGGGCCAACTCCCCCCTCTCCCTCTTCCCCAGCCTGCTGCTTAACATGCACACGGGAACCTCGAAGCTGAGCGTATAGATTTCTCTTTGTCTTTGGTGGTAATTATTAGCTGTCTCAGTGGGTGAATGCAGGCAGAAACAAAGGCAGCAAGGGTTGTAAAACCTTTTATCTCGATCAGGCCGCATTATTTGATAAGGTGCTAAGCTAATAGCAACGCATGTCAAATAGTGTTTAGACAGATCGAGGGGCTGGCAATGGAGGGTATATTTGTCTCCGGAAACCTGCACCTGGAAGGATAAAAAGAAAGGCACTGATATTCGCAGCCCCGTGCAGAATGCAGACCGCCCAACCTCTCCCTCTCAGCTCCCATTTAGGAGCTAAGTGGGAGCTGAGAGGGAGAGTGTGGGCCCACATGTGCTCCTTCCCACTCATGTCCGTAGCAGGGTCTTTACCCTGAGGCCCACAGATCCCCACAGGGGTCAACTGCAAAGGTGGGATTTGAATCCTGATTCCGTGGTTCCCAAGCCAGAGCACCTATCACAAGCATTTATTAAACTCCAAACATGTAAATCTACCCTGTGCATAACACTGACACTTATAGATATAATCTCTACCCTCAGGAAGTGGCATGGACCATGTAGAATTAGTACTAAATCAAGTGCAGTCTTGAGAAGTGGCTTACAAAGGCCAGAAAAATCAAGGAAGACTTTCTGGAGGAGGCAGGGTTTCAAATGGGCCTTGCAGGACAAGAAGGGTTTGAAACCAGAACAGGTGAAGAAGCACCCCTAACCACCAAGCTTCAGACTCCTTACTATGAACTCCCAGGTGACCATTTGGCTGTTTCCCCAGGTCCTACATCCTCTGGTTTGCCTTTCCCAGTCCCTCCAGAAGAGTTTCACCCCACCTCCAGGTCCCCAGTGCTCACCCACAGCTGGCCCCTTTGTATCCTTTGTGGGAAGGTGTTAGAGAAAGACAAAAAAACAGAGGATGTAGATGCCACAAATATTTGCCAAAGCCTAGAAAAATGCACACCCTTTGACATGGTGGCTTTATGGCTAGACATAGTCCCTAAGTAAATTACTAAGAATGTGCACAGCTTTTGAGCTCCAAGGATGTCCACCACAGGATTATTTCTATTAGCAAGAAATTGGAAACAACCTGTAATATCCAACGATGCAGGATTAGCTGAGAAAATATTTGGGACATTTACATAAATCCATTATGAAATAATCATTGATGAGAACTCATTGGGGTTCTCCCTGGAGTAGACCCAGGACTCACACACACATACACGTTAATGCATAGGGAGTGGTGATAGAGGAGTGGGAAGGTGAGACAAGAAAGGCAGGCAGTAACCCGGCATTTTCAAACCAGCTACCACCATGGGCGATTGGAGCCTAATTCCTCTGCATGAACTCTGAGATTAACATAAACACTAGCCTTAGAGTGGTCCCACCAAGGGCTGAGAGAGCTGGGGGATCTGTACCCCAAGTTGTAGATTGGGCCTGTTGGAGGCAGGAGACAAGAGCACTTCCAGCCAAAGGGCAGCTGAGCAGGTTGCTCAGCAGGAGGAAGTCCTCGAGCAACAAAATGCAGTTGCCAACAGGCGTGTGGGGACCAGCGGTGCACTGCAGCCACAGGACCGAGGTATGGGCCGGCTGCCATCTGTGTTTCCTCCCCGCAGCCCGCACTGGGGAAAGCCAGGCTAAATGAAGACAAACCCGTGTCTTTACTTCAGGGCCCCTCTTGACACACCACTGTGCACTGGTGAATTTCCAAGAGCTCGGTACACACTGACCTCACCCAGGGCGTTGCTGCCCAGCTTTTCACTCCTCCCGAAGCACGCCTGCAAACGTCTCTCGGACATCAGTGCTGCCAAGCGCAGGCTGGGAGATGCTTTCACAGCTGCCTTCTCATTAGCATGGGAAAGTGGAGGAGGCAGGTTCTCGCCGCCGCAGTTGGTCCAAGATGCTCCCATTTGTTTAATGTGTTTGACAAAAGAATGACCAGCAACTTCTCGCCTCAGCTTTGATCCTTGAGAAGCATTCTCACCCAAGGACACATGTTCAAGAGCATTTCTTGCGATAGAAAAAAAAAAAAAAGTGGAAGCAATCTAAAAGCCCATCACAAGGGGATGGCTAAATAAAGGCTGATGTGTCTATGCTGAGGACTTTTCCCCAGCAGTCGGGATGAACGAGATGAGCTATGAGTGCTGACACGGAGAGAACGCCAAGACTAATGGTTAGGTGACAACATCAGAGTGCAGAACAATACATACTGTGTGATACCGTTTCTGCTGGAGAAAAAAAACACGAGGTACACTAAAAATAAAACCACATCTTTCCCTATGTTCAGATATAAATGCATGTGTACACTTAGGGGAAAATCAGGCACCGTGCACATCAAAATGATCCCTGTGATTCCCCGGGCGGGAAAAGGGAGTGGGCTGGGGAGGGGAGAGGACCCTTAGCAAGATTTGTACCGCTCAAATGTTTCCAGCAAAAGTGCTTTCCTAAATTATGTGTAATTAAAGAGAAAAGAAAATGTTTCAAAGGAGAAAAAGGGATAGACTGGCAGTATATCCACCAAAATACCAAAATATTTACAGGGTTTATCTCCGAGTGCTGGGATTAGGGTGTTTTTTAATTTTCTCCTGTTTGCTTATCTGTATTTTTAAATTTCCTACAAAGAGCATGCATGTTTTGTAATGAGAGGGAAAAAAACTAAAGTAATTT
Organism: Lasiurus cinereus; assembly: GCA_011751065.1. NCBI lineage: Eukaryota > Metazoa > Chordata > Mammalia > Chiroptera > Vespertilionidae > Lasiurus > Lasiurus cinereus. The sequence goes on from JAAGEH010000367.1 coordinate 657,287, forward strand.
TAATTAAATACCCAGTACACAGGCCCCCGGTGGGGAATGGTCCCCTCCCCTGAGTGGGCTGGTGCCCACTTCTTCCTCCCACTCCTCCGGGGCAGATTTAGCCTTGGATTCCAGGCTCCTCAGCATGGCGTGCTGTGCTGCACACTCAGTGACCGAGGGACTGCTCTCCAAGGCCCAGCTCTGCTCTTCTCTCTCCGTGCAATCTCCGCCCTGCGATGCCCGCTCTGGGTCTCAGCCTCATCTCCTGCCCCCAGGGAAGCCTGACACTCCCCACCCCGCCTTCCCCTCATGCTGCTGGGACACCCAGGTGATAGCCTTGCTTGTACTCAGTCCACCACTATGGTGGTCAGCAGATAGGAGAAGAGACTGACCAGGAGCCATGGCCACCAGCAGAGTCCCAGGACCCTGGACCACGTGGAGGAGCTCCTGGAATTGGAAGTCAGGCTGCTCAAAGAAACGTGGAAGATGCAGATCAGGCACGTGAGCAGCGGCCGGCTGCAGGCTCTGTGTCTCCTCAGAGTGGGGCCTGAGTGTCAGATTTTCCACTCTATTTCTCTGTGGCATGTTCTGTACATCCCAGAGCTAAAAATAACTGCAGCACGTGAGTGGGGAGCAGCCAGGAGCTCCAGGAGCCATGGGGTTGGTTGGCTCAGCAGCCTCCCTTCTCTGGGCAGGACAGGCCCCTGCTACGCAAACTCCTCTCCGCTCTCTCTTCTCCTCTTCCACCTCACACCTTCCTCCCCTGTCCCCAGGAGCTGAAGGCCTGGGAATTACAAGAATGGGAAATCCCAAAAGAGGTCCATCTCTTCCCTCCCCTGGGAGGGGTACAGTTACCCCTAAGTCCTTAAGGACCACAGAGAAGTTCCCATAAATCTAAGACTCCTCCTATTTAACCTGTCCCGTGGTCCACAGTTCCCGCACTTGGAAAGCCATTCCTGAGTGTAGCTGGCACCTTGCTGCCCAGCCAAGCCCATTCTATTGTTCTCCCTGTAGGAGAACAGAGAGAAGCGCTGCTTCCGAGCTTAAATCTAATTGGACCTGAGGCAGATGTGTGGCCCAGTGACATCTACTGTCCCGAGAACCTGGGACTCTGCCCCCAGCCAGGAAGGGATCCTCCTCATTGGGCGAAACTCCAGCATCTTCCACCAGCTGCAAGGTATCAAATACCTTTCCTGCTCAGCATTCCCTGATGCCCACTGTCCCTGGTGCAGCCACAAGCATGAATTATGTGTGCACCTGTGCCAGGCCAGGAGGCGTCAGGAGGCTGGGGGCAGAAGAGGACCCTGTGCCCTCAAAGAGCTTATGTTCAGGTCAGGCTCAAGCTTCCTTCAAGAAAAGGCAGCTCCCACTGCATCCACTCCATCGAGGGAGAGGCATGGTCGGCAGAGCACGCTGAAAGAGCAGCCTGGGCTTGGGGAGGGGCCCTAGAGGAGTGAGTGGAATTGGCGTCACCCTTCCCACCAGGTCGCGGTTAATATGGCCTTGTTCTCCTCCATAAAGAAGTGGGTTCGCTTTCCCTACCTTCTTGAATGTCGATGACAGCTTTGTCCATAGGACATGGGAACGTGGCACTGCTAGTTCAAGACATAGCCCTTAGCCCAATGACCCCCATTTTATGCCCATGGAACCAGCTGCCATGTAAACCTGCAGCTACCCTGAGTTCAACCTGCTGACGAGGCCCAGGTCCTGCAAAAGGCCCTGGAGGAGGGTACACCACCAAAGAGAGGCCAAGAACACTGAGAGGTCAGGGCAGTACATGAGCAGCCTTCCTGGGTGGCCTCCAGCGCAGTCCACAGCAGGAGACCCTCAGGAGAGAACGGCTCAGCTGAGCCCAGTCAACACGGAATTGGGCACCATAATAATAAATTGTGTCAAAGCCACTAAGTTTAGGGGTGGTTTTTAAATTCAGTTGCTAACCAGAACAGGTGTCTCTTCCTCCCTCCACTTGCAACTTTCGGGGAGAAGTTGGTCACCGAGAGATGAGAAAGAGGAGGAGAGGGAGGCAAGGGGGTAGGGTCAGGGTTCCAGGAGCCTCAGACACTGGCCCGCACATTAGGAGCTTGCATGCCAGTCCCTGGCTTGGCCTGGCCTACACTGCTCTCTCCCCTCCCGGGAAGTGAGGAGCTGCAACCCATGACCGCTGAGGCCCGCTCCAGCTCTTGCATTTGGATCTCCATCATGCAGTTTATTTCAGCTCTGGTTCTGTCCAGCAAAGCCAGGACAAGCTGCCACTGGGCAGACCCCGGAGGCCCTCAGGATGCCCCACCGCACCCTGGGCCTCTATGCCACTGGAGAGCCCCACACTGCAAACCTCCGAGCTCAACAAGTCTGGGCTGGCCAGCCCTGCCAACCCTCGCACTGACACCTGGCGGCTCTCAGCCTGTGGACTAAGCCTGTGCCAGCTGCTAAGCCCATGTCCGGAGCTGTGCCAGGCTGTTAACACGAATGATCCTATTTCATGCTCCCAGCCATCCAAAGAGGCAGATATTGCTATTATTTCAATTTTTAAATGAAGAAGCTGTGGCTCAAAGATGCTAAGTGACTAGGTCAAAATCACACAGCTGTCAATGCACAGCCAGAATTTAAACCTGGAGGCCTGACCCATGGTCTCCTTCTCATCACTGTACGAAACTGTCCCCAGTGCACATACAGGAAGACACAAATGCTCCTCCCCCCCACGTCCCCCACGCAATACTCCCTGCACCTGAGCACACACACTCTCAACCACACAAATGCACAGTCACAGACCCATGGCCCAACACGGTAGACACACTACACACTGGCACACACTGGTTCACTTGAAAACCCACATTCACATGCTCACACACAAACACTCCTGCCATACACGTCTACATCATTCTTACACACAGGCACAGACACTCATGGCTTTGGCACGTGCTCACACACACCTATGCTCCCAGCCCCACAAAAACATACTCCCAAGCAGGCATCTGCATTCATACATCTTCGCCACACACACATACACACACACACACACACACACACACACACACACTGCACCTTTTGTAATGATGCCTGGGAAATGAGAGAATCGTTATTTTTATTTTTATTTTTAAAAGAAGGCTCTCACATGCCAATAGACTTCAGTGTGTGTTTTCAGAGCTAAAAGATTTCACAAGCAAAAGTCGCCCAACAGTGCCACCTGGTGAAGACTGACTGTTCTAGTGAGCTCCCCTCTTGCTCCTCCCACCCTGAACAAAGACCCTTCCTCAGTTTCCCCAAATTTCTCAGGAATTGGGAGTTAGGTATGGGGTGGGAGAGTAGTAGATGCAGACGGGGAGAGGAGGTGCTGCAGCAGGGAGCAGGGAAGGGGAGCTTAGCCTTCCATACCTAGGCAAGGAGAATAAGATGGGGGGTGGGGGAAGGTGCCACAGGGAAGCAGGGAAGCAGGCAGGAACAGGGGAGGACAGTGGGACCCAGAGAATACAAGAGAGCACATAGAAAGAACCAGAGCTGGAGGACACATCAGGAGTACCCGGAAAGCAAGAAGGGAGATCAGGAGAGATGAGGAGGCATGAGGAAGAAGGCGGAGAGGCAGGACATGCCCAACAGGTTGTGAGCCACCCCACATGTGGCCTACAGAACCCACCGATGCAGCCAGCCTGGCTCTGACCATCCTCCCTCCAGGGAACAGCAGGGACCTAAGGCTTCAGTACCATCCGGGAGGCTGGGACACCCATGCCACCAGCCCTCCAATATGTCTGCCGAATAGGCTCAAGTCAGGATGGGCTGACTCTCAGCAGGGGAAGGTTCTGCTTGGAAATATTTGGTCTGCCTTCCAAGGTGCAGAGAAATATGCAGAGGGAGCTTGTTCAAGGAGTCAGAACAAGTTAGAAAGAGTCAGCCCTGGAAGCTTCCAGGGCCCAGGCACCACCCTTCCCCCACTGTCCTTGATAAACTCCCTGAGAAAAGAGAGCTGTGGATAGACAACTGGGAGCTGCACCCCCAGTTTACCTCTCTGCCTTCCGTAGTTCCAGGAAGCTGGGCCACAGCAGCTCCTCAGCATAGCCTGGGGGTAGGTGGGCAGGGGGCAATCCCAAGTCTCCTGTGAGAACAAAGAGCCCACATCACCATCATATCTGAGTAACTCCTCCCTGGACTCACACGCTGTCAAAGTGGGTCCTGCTGTCAATGGAATGCAGATCCATGACTCACAGCCATTACCTCTGACACTGTAGGTCCCACTAACCCTTCCTCAGGGACACTGAGCAAAGAGGAGCCAGCGTGCAGCAGCCGGATGAGAACCCAGACTCCAGGCCAGCCTCCCATGCCACCTCTAGGCATCTTTAGAAACTGAACCCTCTAAATCCCGAGGTCTGGGTTCTCTGAGGGTGGCAAACTTGGGGACTTCATCTTGATCTTTGGGGCCTAAACTCTGGTCCTTCCCTGGCCCAGTGGGACACTCCCTCCAACAGAGAGGCCTCTGGCAGAGAAAACTTTATGCAGCCCCAAGAGGTGTCCCACAGCTCATCCAGGGTCAAGAGGAGACATCTCCTGCACCTTTATTGACCCGAAGGGACCCTCCCGCTACAAAAAGTAGCTGACAACACAATACAGAGCAGGTGCTGGCTCGCATCTAATTTGCATGTGGTTTGCATATGCTTCCTGACTTCTCCAAATCCCAGCAAACCATCCCCCATCCTACAATTTCTTGGAGTTCATGGTCCGTCCCTCTTGACTTACAAGGGTCATTTCAGTGCTGACTCCCATCTGCTTAGCTAAACAAGAGGTTCAACTGTAAAGCAGGAAGGACCTAAAGTTCTTAGAGAGGCCTCCTGGCTCTAACCTCCCTTTCAAACAGAACTGTCACTCACACACTTCTGCTGCCCCATCCCTGCCCAGCCATGTCCCCCTCCTCTCCCTGAAATTACCCTGCTCTTCTGTGCCCACAAGCATTTGGCTAATGCTGTTCCCTCTACCTGGATGCCCTTTCCTCTCCTTCTCTACCTGAAAGCCTCCTACTTACCCTTCAAGACCCAGTTCAAATGGCACCTCTGCAAAGCTCCTGCATGTCATCTCACCCTCCCTGGTACAACTGTGCAGATGAATGCCTCTCCTCAAATACTTCCTGGCCCCAGCATTTTAGCTCATTAGTGGCCAACAATTAAAACGGCAAGTGATTTATCACAGAGTGCTGTCATCGGCATGTTCCTCCTACCAGACGGTGAGCATGTTGAGGGCAGGGACTACAGACGCTGCATCTGTTGCTGCACAGCCACAGCTCCGCTATCGCTGCTGGTCAGCTGTCTGATGAATGAATTAGCAAGAAAAAGAGTTCTTCGTTTTCTCCAAGGGACCTCCTGCTTGAACTCTGATTGTCCCTCCTAGTGCCTCACCCAGGTTAGGTTAAACAGTACTGATACTCCACTCAGTATTTTACAACAGGAAACAGCACGGAGCAAAGGTGCTCAGAGACCCAGCTCCACATAGACCCTTGTCTACTTCTGAGCACCCAACTCTTCACAGACAGAACCCCAAATCAGGGTCTGCAATCCCCGGAAGGGCCATAGGGGAATACGGCAATGGCACCCAGGATGCTGTGTAAGAAGCAAATAAGGAGGCAGGAAAATTTACAGCCAGATAATTGGCAGCTCTGGTGCACAGTCAAATGCAGTAAATTAAGTGTTTTCCTGTAAATCAAGTTTATGATTTGCACTGGAGATGTAATTGTTAAAACTGTTCATTTTACCCACAAATAGCAGTTGAAAGAAACCAATTTAGGAGTGACAGATTGGTTTTGATTTTAAATGTAGCGCTAAAACAGTTAATTTTAATAAGATCCATTGGACAAGAGTCGGCTTGTTACTTAATGTCACAGTCAACAGTTTGAAAACTGCACGTTCAGCCACTGCTGCTTCCGCTGAAAATTAATCCCATTTTTCCACCGAATGGAGGCATTTCTCAGCAGGAAGCGGCACATCCATGCAGAAGGGCTTTCCTGCACGAGGTTATGGCCTTCCCACATGGGGAAGGGAGGCCGCAAGAAGGTCAGCTGTTGTCTGGAACAATAGGCACAGGGCCGAGGGATCAGGGCCGAGGTATTCTGTGCCCTGTGGAAGCACCCTGCCTGCACAGCTCTGGGGACAGAGCACTCATTCTCTCTCCTCCTCCTATCCCCCCGGGGCTTCTCTGAAACTGCCTGGACATCAACCCCACTAGCCACGGCCAGCCCTCCAGGACCTGCCAGGTGGTCCCCAGGTTGCTGTCTCTCCAGCCCAGCTTCTTGTCTTCTGCCAGTTACCCATGTCCAGGCGCAGGCCCATTGGTGTGTGGCCAGACCTTGGGTGCCCTTGTATCTAGTGGGTAACTCTGAATGAACAGGACTATCTTCTCTTCCAGACTTGTCCATTCTCCTTACCATCTCAGCACACACTCCCGTCTACGAATATCCAGCCTCGGTTTGTGGAGTTCATTTTTGGTGTCCTGGTTCTCACCACTTTTGTCACAAGCCAGCTTGGGTCCTAAGCACACAGTAGGCCTACAGCTTTCCAGAACAAGAAGCCATTTGGCTCAGGGAGCCCATGGACTCTCTCGGGCTCTTGCAACTCTTGCTGGCTCGCCCTGATGTTTCACAGGGCACCAGCCCTGTTTCCCAAGAAGCCAGAGCTTCTCAAATTTTCGTGTACATCAGAATTGCCTGGAGGGCTGATAAAACAGACCGCTGGGCCTGTGCCCAGAGACTCAGATTCAGCAGGAGTGGGCAGATCCAGGGGACCTGCATGTCTAGCAAGCTCCCAGGTGACACTAGACCCACAAACCACCCTGGGTAGCACTGATGAAGGGCATCCATCCATGTTATTGTCATCAATACCCACTCACAGATGAGAAACTGGGGCCCACAGCAGCCAGACAGAGGAGGGAGGACAAGCAGCCCCCTGGATATCAACGCAGCAGGGATGCCACACCTGCTGGGCCTTCCCTCCTGTTGTGGGGGACCCTAACCAGTGGTCAGCAAACTCATTAGTCAACAGAGTGGCAAACCGAAGCTCGCAAGCCATCCACTGTCCTAATCCCTTCCTAAGACATTCCTGGTAGCTCCAGATTCTCAGCAAGGAAGGTGCACAAATCAGCCCATTTACCCAGTTTTTGTTCAATAATTTCAAGAGGTATTAAAGAGGAAAACTTTCAAAAAGCCTGTTTGTTTTCATGGCCAACACTTGGAGGACCGGTTCTTCCAGAGCCGAGGCAATCGCTTGTAAGAGTCTATTATAAGGGGATGCCTAAATCACGTTTATGGCTCAGACTGTAAGGCAAATGTAGGTATTAAAATTGTTCCTTTTAAATGATAAACACCCACTGAAACAGCGCAATAGAGCTGCATCAGAGACTATTTCCACCAAAAACAAACTGATTCAGGAAAGGCAGTAAATAGTGAATGTGACTGCAGTCCCATAACTGCTGTTGAGATGAGGAGTGGGAGGGAGTCAGAGTGGAAGGAATTAGCACATGGAGACCATGTTTGTTTTAGCAAAGTCCACCACCTTGCCTGGCCCAGTCTTCTCAAGGCCTGCAAGGTGAAATTTCTCCCCAAAAAGGACACTGGTTCCTTGGTTACTCATCTGGTTTTAGACAAGGGGGCCTCCATTTTACTGTGTGCATCGCAATTGTTGTTTTGATTTTGAGAAGGAAGTAATGGAAAAAATAGTTAATCACCCATTCATAATCTCTTAAACATCATTTTTAAGCTGATAGTTGCAAAACAAAATGCAATCTTTCTAGCATCTTCAAGCAATTACTTGCCATTTTCCCAGTTTCCATAATAAAAGGAAATTAGAGTGGGGGTGGAGTGAGCAAACTCCTGACTTTGAATTTTGGAAACATAAAGGACAGACTTAAAAAATTCTGTCTGGTTTATTTTCAAAATCAAGAAGGAAAAGGAAGAGGAGGAGGAGAAGGAGGAGAAAGAGGAAAAGGAGAAGGAGGAAGAGGAGAAGGAAAAGGAGGACAGTGCCAAGTAAAAACAAGAGATGTGAAAAAGAATTGGGGGGTGAGCTTCTTCTGGCACAGCCCAGCACACCTCCAAATATAATATAATGTGGGGCTAATTACCTGAACTTTGTTAAGCAAACTTGCCTCTGCCCACCCCATGAAGGAATTGGGGGGCGCAGGGAGAGACATACCTATCTTTCTCCCCTGCCTCAATAAATAAGGAATCACATCCAGGAGCCAACTTTAGCCCCTCTGATCATCATAGTGAGGGCTTACTTTATCATGATGGATGGATGGATGGATGGATGGATGGATGGATGGATGGACGGACTAATAAAAGAAAATAGATACTGTTTTCTGAGAATTCTTCCATGCTAAGGCAAGCCACCTCAAACTCTCAATGTGAAAAGACTACTTTTTCTATTTCCAGTCAATTCATTTTCTGATCTGTTCTTGATACTTTTGTAAAAAGCAGTTTAGCATGTCATGGTAACATCAAGTTGCTGTACAAATTTGGTCTGTGCTGACCAGGGGCAAGCTTAGAGCAGAATGGCCCTCAGGGCCACCACTAGCAAGTCGCACATACAAACACCCGTTCTCCCTGCTCCTCTCTGACATGGAGGCTTTCATTCCTACTGTCTGGGTGAGGACCCTGGGCCCATGGAAGGTGAGGGAGTTACCCAAGTCCCCACGTCAAATGGTTTGAGAGCTCAGCTTTACACCCAGGTCTCTGGGCTCCAGAGGTGCCTTAAAAGATGTGGAGGGGAGCAATGCTCAGCCAGTTGGTCACCGGGAAAGGCTCCTCCAAGGACATGGGTCAGGAGTTAGGAGATGCTCTACGTCAGACAGGGCACCAAGGAACCCAACACCCTGGATGGGGGGCAGAGTGACTGGGGAGAGGGCCGGGGAGCCTGGTGGCTTTCTCTCTGGGCAGCGGAGTGCCAGAACCCTAGGCCAGAGCTGAGAGTAAGAAGTCAGCCCCGGAGTCTCTCCCTGCACCTTGATCCTCCCCTTGGAGCCTGGGTTTCCCATTTTAAAACCCATGAAGTGATAGAAGGCATTAAAAAAAAATCTGACAGAAGACACTCCACCAGGGTATTTCTCCTTTACAGGAGTTTTAAGAGAGTAGAGGGGTCAGAGGGACACTCGCTCCCCGCAGAGCAGCCTCTGTGAAGCTTTGAGTGTGAGGACCGAGGGCACAGGGCGGATGTTCAGAGAAGCCTGGAATGAAAGAGAGGATCAGAGTGTCTGTGCCAGCTGCCTTGCCTGGATGAGCTGTGCTCTCTCGAGCCCCCAGGGATGGAGCAGGGCTCCCCTCGGGGGACTGAGCCTAGCCACGGCCTATGAACAAAATCAGGCCTGGGAAATGCAAGTTCAACTCTCACTACCCTGGTGGTGGGGGAGGGTCTCCCTCTTCTCCTGGACTCCCCCCAGCTCTATCATTAAAAGTTTCTTCAGAGAGGGGCTCCCCAGTCCCTAAAGGCAGCAACTTCCACTCCTCTCAGCTCCCCAAGAAATTTCCCTGATCTGAAAGTACAGCGTTTCCTCCCATTGGGGAAGCTAAGGCCAGTTCAGCTAACTGAGTGAGGGCCCCTCTGCTCAAGTCCTGTGCAAAGGGCAGGTGAGGCCCCCTCTGATCAGACTCTGTACTAGGGATAGACTTTCAAGATGCAGGACACCTGTTGCTCCCAGTCTGGGACTGAACCAGATGTGCCATAGAGAAGCAGGTGCCTTGATAGAGGGAAGCCCATGGTTATGGGTCCAGAAGAGAGGCCCTAGTCTATCTAGCCAGAAAGGTGGTCTGGGAAAGCTTCCTGGAGGAAGAAGGCATACCTGAAATGAGCCCCAAGCAAAGGAGGGAAGGTGACATTCTAGGCAAATACACACAGCAGCAGCGATAACCTCAGCAATAACTCAGTGAAAATCAGTTGCCTTTTCCTGGTGAAGTGGAGGAGAATTTTCAGTTTTTGAAGCAGGAGTTCAAGTCCTTTACTTCCCAAATGAGGAAACTGGAGCTCAGAGAGGTGAAGCACTGCATCCGAGGTCACACAGCAAGCTGGGGGCAAGGGTCAGAGGCTCCTCCAGCTCCCAGGCCAGCTCCCCTCTGCCAACCCTGCTGTAACTTGCTCTGTGCTGGCCAGGCATTAACATGCAGAAAGAGGGCATCTGGGGGACAGGGTACGCTCTCCCTCCCTTCGCTGCTTCCAGGAACTCTCCAGCCCATCCTTTCTGATCTCTGGGGAGTGGTGAGACACAGGGCAGCAGCACAGAAGCAAGTCATAATATTAAGATTTCTAATGGAAATGTTCAATGTCACCTGCCACTCGCCTGCCTTCCTTCTCCAGAGCCACCCCTGCAGGAGAGAAGGCCACAGCCGACCCCCACTGGGGTCTCCTTTTCCCTCGGGAAATCTAAGAGCTGCTTGGCCTGCCTCAGAGGTCGGAGGAAGATCAGGAGGAGCAAACTGACTGGACTTGGGCCTCAGGTGACCCATTCCAGCCAGGGCACCCCACTTCCCTGTAAGACCTTGGGAGAGTTGATAACCACAGCAACAACATAACAACACCAGCAGCTCACTCAGCCCTTAGGAGAAGTTACCTGCCCAGAGCAACTCCCACAACCCCCATAGCAATCTGCCAGGCAGGTGCCATTGGCTTCCCCAGTGCCCACAGAGTATATAGAGGCTCAGGGGCATGTATTCACTTTCCCAGCTACAGAGCTGGCGAGTGACAGAGCTGGGGTTTAACCCAGGCATTTTGTCTCTCTTAGACCCTCTCTCCCTGAAGAATTGGGCGGGTTGCCTCACCGGCCGGGGGAGGTTAAAAGCCTCGTCTAGGCACCCAGTGCCCTCTCAGGAACTGAAGCCAAGGACAGACATGTGTAGCTGTGTGGTGTGAGGGGCAGAGGGAGAGGGTATGGCGGAGGGAGGGATCTGGAAGGGATTGGGCAGTGCCCCCCACAGGGAGGAGCTGCTGCGTCATTAGGCACAAGACCCTCCAGGGGCATCCAGAGGCCAGAGCACTCAAGAAACAGAAAAGGTCAGTGGAGCTGAGCCTTGAAGGGTGCTCAGGTGGGTCCAGTGCAGAGAGAGCAGGAGGGCACTGCTAGCCATGGGACAGCACCTGCTAAGGCCAGGAGGTAGCATGTTCCAGCTGCACAAAGTGCTTCCTCTTGGAGCTCCTGGTGCCAGGATGGGAGTAATTACTGGAAAGGAAGGAAGCCAAGGCCACACTGCAGAACATGTACATGCTAAGTGCTGTGCCAGGTTCTTGACATGCACACCATCACCACGTCCTCATCGTAGACCAGAGGAAGGCTGTTAACTTGGCCCATCTGACAGGGGAGGAGCCTGAGGCTCAGACAGGTGAGTGGCCTGCCCCCAGGTCACACAGCTAGTCAGGCTGAAGCAGGACTTGGACCAGACAGTCAGGCTCCCATCCTGCTCTCTCCACCATTACTGTCCCACCTGCCACTCCAAAAGCAGTGCTGAAGCAGAGAGGGCAGAAAGGCAGAAACCAAGGGACAGAAAAGAGATGCTACTGACCCAGGGACACATGGCAGGCATGGGCATCATCAGGATTCAAGCCTGGGGAAGAGAAACAGCAGTTCCTAGAGGCCCTTTCCTGGCCCACATGCCATGGGAGGATACAGTGAAGGTTGCAGCAAGCTGGCTGCAAGCAGCTGAGGATACATCCATGTCATCTATGGGAGCCACAGTGAGTGGCCTAACCAACCCAGGTGGTGACTTGAAAAGATGACCTCATCCCTGCAAAACTGTCCGGTAACGTGCTTCAGCTCTCTCTAGCTCCTCCACCCCAGCCAGCCCCTCAGTCTGGTAGGGAGGGAACAGTCCCATCCCAAGGAGGCTGCTGGCCCAGAGCACCAAGTCACTCAAGGAACTACATCATTCATCCCGCTGACATTTTCTGAGGCCCTGTCATGAGCTGGCCCTGGGCCCACCAGCTGTACAGCCTTGTCCAAGCTCTTGCCCTTTCTGCTATTGATGAAAGGGCTCGACCAGATCATCTCATTAAGGCATGCATTCATTCATTCATTCACTCATTCATTCATGCACTAACTGCAACACTCTCCACAGTGCCGGGCCCTGCTCTCAGATATCTGGATAGCTTTCTGGGGCTGCCATATAAACTGGGGGGTTCAAAACTATAGAAATGTTTCTTTTCACAGGTCTGGAGGCCAGAAGAGTTCCCTCCACCGTCTCTAAGGAAGAATCCTTCTTTGCCTCTTCTAGCTCCTGCTGTTGACCAACAACCCTTCGCATTCCTTGGTTTGTGGCAGCCTAACTTCGATCTCTGCCTCTGTCTTCCATGGAGTTCTTCCCTGTGTCTTCAAATCTCTCCTTATCCAGTATGGCCTCATCTCAACTTGATTAAATATTCAAGACCCTATTTTCAAGTCACAACAAGTACTAACGGTAGAGATTTCAACATATATATATACTAAAGGCCCGCTGCATGAAATTCATGCAGAGTAGGCCTTCCTTCCCCCCAGCTGCCAGCACCGGCTTCCCTCTGCCATCCAGGCTTCCCTCCAGCTGCCCACAGGCACCCGGGACTCAGGCTTCCCTCTGGCCCCATCCAGAATGACTTTGCTCTAATTAGCATATTATCCTTTTATTATAGATATATCTATATATTGAGATGGTGAGAAATTCAACCCTCAGCACTGCTCAGGCTCCCTCCCAGCCCCAGGAGTCTAGGCTTCCTGTTCTTGTTGCCTCTGACTTCCCACATAACCTTACTTTTTCATGTATCAGCACCATTCACTGTGTGCCTACTGTGTAACACAACTGTCCTGAGCCCTGGGGCATGCATTAGTCCACAAAACAGTCATGTTCCTGCCTTCTTAAGGAGCTAATGGTCACGTGAGGATTCTATAGACACATAAGCTTTACAGATCATATAAAATTTACAGATTATATAGAAATTAATAAATAATCTTACCCCCTGAACCTCAGTTTCCCAAACCTTATATGGAGAAAGGATCTGGTGGGGCTGATGAAACATGTACTTCACAGCAGAACAGAACATCAGAAGTCCAGAGAGCCTCTGTGCCCCTAACCTGATGTGTGATCTTGGGCATTCACTTCACTGCTTTGTGCCTCAGTTTTATTACCTGGGAAATGGGAATGTTGCATTGCCATATCCCACTGAAAAATACATCATCTACTCTCCATCACCTGAGAACATAACAAGCACTTTTTAAAATAATTTTTAATTGATTTTGAGAGAGAGAGAGAGAGAGAGAGAGAAAGAAATATCAACTCAAGATCGTAAAACCCTTTGACTGCCTCCTGAATGCCCCGCCCCCTATGGAGGATCAAGCCCAAAACGCAGGCATATGCCCTCACTGGGAATTGAACTGGCAGCCTTTAGGTGCATGGGATGATGCCCATCCAACTGAGCCACACCGTCCAGGGCCCATCCACCAGCACTTTTCATGGCCCTGGCCCCTCCAGCCTCATCCCCAGCTGCTCCTCTGTGACCCTGAAACCTGACCCCTCACTGCTCTGAATGAATGACCTTTCCAACCTCAGGACATTTGCACAGACCAGTTCTTCCACCAGAAATGCCCATCTCCTGGCTCTTTTCTTTGCCTGGATGATCCCTTCAGGTCCAGCTCCAATATGGCCTCTTCAGCCAGTTAAATTCCCCAGATCTTGTTTTACTTCAGAAGAAATAGCATTCTCCCCTGTTGTGATTGTGTGTGTGTTTTAACTAATTTTGAAACTAAAGTAAAAACTGAACTCATTAAAATTTTGAACTATCCATGAAGAAAATAAAAAGGAAGTCTCACTTCCCACACAAACTTCCCTCAATACCCAAACTAGCCCCTGCTAACATGTTGTGTTTTCTTCAAAAAAAAATTTTATATGATTATATATAATAATAATAATAATAATAATAATAACAAATAGCTAATTGGGCCCAGCCCAACTCATGCTTCACATGTATTAACACATTGAATCCTCACATCTACTCTCTGATCAGATGCTATTATTAGCTTCATCTTACACTTCAAGTAACTAAACCCAGAGAGGTCACGCAGCATTCCCAAGTCATATAGCTGGTAGATGGCAGAGCAGGAGCGCACATCCAGGTAGGCTGTGCCAAAGGCCATGCTTGTATTCTTTTTCATACACACAACTGTGTTCATATATACACTGCTTTGCCCCTTGCTTTATCTGCTGAAAATGCATCTCTGAATCTCTCCACATCAGCAAGAAAACAGCTTCTCCATTCTCTGCTGAGGCCGCTTGGCATGGAAGCACCGCCTCTTGTATACTCAGCCCCCCATGAGCACTGGTGATTTCTAGTTGCTGTCCCAAACAGTTATGTAATGCTCAGGCTTGTGCCTATACCTCATTGCACGTTTGCAAACACATCTGTGGAATATGGCCCTGGAACGGCTGGGCCAAAAAGCATCAGCTTTTCACATTTTCATACACGCAGCCAAATCACCCTCCCAACAGTTGGGCATGATTGCATTATCAGCAAGCTTGGGCCCATAGAGCTGTGTGCCCATTTCTCCTAGGATGCCTGAGGTGGGTGCGGCTCACCAGGGTCCCTGCCTGATCTGGGCTCCCTGGAAGAGGCTTGTCCTCTGGAGCCCTGAGCACTTGGACTGAGCTGTGCAAATGTTTGAAGGAAATCCACTTCTTTTAAGGAAGTGGAGAGAAGGTTAGGGTTCTCAAAGTCAAGTGGCTGCAGGGGCCAGGAGGCTGCCCCGAGGAATCCCTTGAACCAGACAAGGTGATCCTGGGGAGGATGGCCCACCAGAGGCTGATGCGGCCAGGAGCCAGGCCTTACAATGTTCCAAGAAAGCCAGAAATTTGGATTTCTAGGTGAATTTATCCCGAATCTGAGCATAATGTTGGGCACTTGGAGACTCCACGCTCACTGAATAAACAAAGGAAGGAAAGCATGTCTCCAAAGCTCGAGTTCTTTCTTCTGCAGCTCAGTCTGGAGGGACCTATCGCTCCAGCAGGAGGTGCAAAGCCCTGGCCTTACTCTGAACAGGTGGGCAGGGCAAGGCCAGGCTCCCGCCAGTACCCAGCTGCAGCAGTTCCAGGTAAGAAGGGTGCTCTGGAAAGCATTCCCATCACCCATCATTTGCAAACCACCATCAAGCACGTTTCCCTGGGAGCTTAGAGGAGAAGACACGATAATCTCTGGGCTTAAAATCAGCTTCATTTAACAAATTCCACACTCTGACCATGCTCAGCCCTCCTCCTTTCTGAATTCTTCCACTACCTGCCAGTAATTGTATAAAGATGCAAATAAGTGATAAAATAATACGCCTCTAACTGTTAAAGGGCATTAAGCATCTCCCATCCTGCCTTCAATAAGCTTCAAGAATTATGAATTGATTATCAAAACAAATGAGTGGTCAGTCTGTGTCCCTGATTTCCAGTTACATGTTAAGGATGATTAAGACTGCTGGGGATGACCCTGGTGGGTGTAACTCAGTGGAATATAACATCAGTCTGTGCACTCAAAAGTCTTGGGTTCAATTGCCAGTCAAGGGCAGGTACGTGGGTTGCAGGTTAGATCCCTGCCCCCTGGTCAGGGTGTGGGAGGCAATCAACCCATGTGCCTCTCTCATATCCATGTCTCTCTCTCTCTCTCTCTCTCTCTCTCTCTCTCTCTCTCTCTCTCTCTCTTTCTCTCTCTCCCTTTCTTTTTCTCTTCCCCTTCCTTATCCCCTCTCTTCCACTTTCTCTAAAAATCAATAGGGAAAAAATATCCTCAAGAGAGGATTAACAAAAAAATAATAATAAAGTAAAAAAACAAACTTTATTAATATTTTTAAATCCTAGCTGGTTGTTTGATGGTTAGAACATAGGCCTGAGGACTGAAAAGTCACAGTCTGGTCAAGGGCAAGTACTCAGTTGCAGGCTCAATCCCCGCCCCATCAGGCCACGAGTGGGAGGCAGCCAATTGATGTCTCACATTGATGTTTCTCTTTCTGTGTCTCTCCTCCTCCCTTCCACTCTCTCTAAAAATCAATGGAGGAAATATCCTCAGATGAGTATTAACAAAAAAAAAAAAAAATAGACTGCTGGGTGACACCATGATCAGTGTGGGCATGGGTTTATTGACCCTTTCTCAGGCGTCAGCACCCCAGGAAGCCAGGACAGAAACAAGGGGTGCCTTTGATATTTGCCTTTCAAAGGGCAGCAAGAGGCCTGTGGGCTGAAGGCAGCAGAGGAGGCAGGAGCTGGACAGACTGGCTGAGAGGGGACAGGTATGGCTTGGACACTTGACAAGCAAGAACCACTAGGCTAGGGGCAGAGCTCGAAGCACCCAGGAGCATGGAGCCCGGCCTCTATGGAACTCGGCAGCAAGGCCCCTCAGCCCTCTGGGCCTCAGTTCTCCCCTCCTCACCCCCCTGAAGAGTAAAGGGCATATTTAGCACAAGATCTCATTTATCACACAAACCAGGAAACTTTTCTATGTTTAGCTTAAACCATCTGAAATTGCTTTCTTGTAGGTCCCAAATAGTCTGATATTGGCAACCCCACTAGGTACAATTTCAGAACAATTACTCCAGAACTCGGCCCCTCAGAGGCTCCCCAGGAACTGTCCTGAGCACATCAGGACGTGTGGTAGTCCCCTGGCTCATAAGAACTTCGACTGCTTCTACCCCCACTTGCTTGCAATACGAAGCCCCTTCCTGCCTCCCAGCCCCTGTCATTAGGCTAAGGTATAAAAAGGTATAAAGATTAAGTTAATGGCAGGCAAAGAAAATCAGCTTTGTTGGCAAATTGTCTCTGATATTTATTTTGAACATTAAAACGAATCATTCTGACTAAAGAGGGCTGCAGTGCGCGGCCCATTAAAATGCATGCATTATGTATAATGCTCCGGCTTCACCTCCAAGTATTACCAGCCTAAAAAGCAAACATGGTTTTTAAAGCCCCTTGTTTACGACATCCTGTGACAGCTGATTAATGGCCACAGTTTCCAGATCTGAAAGCTTAGTAACCCAAGCTAGAAAATTCAATCTTATTCTAATATGGGTGGGAGGTAGGGCGAGTGAAGCAAAATAGGAACAGAGCAAAGCCCTTCAAAGAGATGCCAGCTGAGGATTGCCACCACTGGAGCAATGTCAGCTAGGGTTCTCACTGGGCTTTGTAGGTTTCCTGCTGCAACAAATTATCACCAACTCGGTGGCTTAAAACAACAGAAATATGTGCCCCCAGCCCTGCAGGCCAGAAGTAGGACCAAGGTGTCGGTGGGCCACGTTCCCTCCGGAGGCTCTAGGAGAGACGCTCCACTGCCTCTTCCATCTTCTGGTGGCTCCAGGTGTTTACTGGCTTGCAGCCACATCCCTCCATCTCTGCCTCTGTCTTCACTCACATAGCTTTCTTCTCTATGTCTCTGGATCTTTTCTGGCTCTCATGAAGATAGTTGTCATTGAAGTTAGGGCCCAGCCTAATTCAGAATGCTCTCACCCTGAGATCTTTACTTATATCCACAAAGACCCAAATTCCAAATAAGGCCACATTCTGTGGTTCCCGGTGGGCATGTCTTTTGTGGCAGGAACACCATCCAACCACCACAGGTCTCCTTCCCTCTCTGAGAGTGTCCCCTTTTTCCTTAGGAAGGTCTTGGGACCAACCAGACCTATAGATCCTCCAAGAGCCTAGGAAGCTTTCTGATCTGTCCACATTTGTGCATTTTCACTCCATCCCCTGGCTCTGCACTCCAGGGTCCTCCTGGCTGGCTTCCCTGCTCCCACACCTACTCTGTCTGTCCAATGGGTTTCCCACCAGTAGCCAGAGAAGTCCTCTAAAGGGCCCATCTGATCCTTTCCCTCTCCCCTGTGACATCCTCCTCCAAAGGCTTCCCAGGGCCAGTAGCCCACTGAATCATGGCCAAGAGGCCCTGTGTATCTGCCTTCTGACCTTCCTGCCAGCCTTTCTCACAGGACACACCTCTTACTGGGCTGGTTTCAGCCAGGATTTCAATTCACTGCTTGTTCCCTAAGCACCTACTCCCATTAGGCCCTGTGCCAGGTCTGAGGTCACAGCAATGACGTGGTATTTAAGACAAAGGTGCCCACTGTCTGCAAAGGACATGACACACTAGCAAACACACACACACACACACACACACACACACACACACACACACACCCTGTGCAGAGGTGCAAGCATCAAGGTGGCACATTTGCTTAATATGTGTGTCCTGGAAAGGTTCCTGGGGATTTGCCTTCCTTCTGGCCTCTAACACCAGTCTATAAGTCTTAAATCCTGATTTATGATGATGTCTTTAATTGGCAATGGCTGACTTTTGGTGGTTCTGTTCCCAGTTCTTGATCATATAACTAAAGATCTATAAACCAATACTCAAATGGGGTGAGTCCAGAGGCTATTTCAGGGATTCTGATGTAGGGAGGAGGATTGCTGGCATCAGTCACTCCCACCTTGTTATGATGTCTACAATAGACATCTTTTTTCATTTGTTAGAGAGGAAGCTGAGGCTCAGGAATAACACTGGGCCCAAGGTGCCTGAGTGAATCAGAGCTGGGCTAGGGCTAGAAGCCAGGCTCCTAGGGCCTGGCCAAGATCCCACCCACACCCTTTGAGCCGGGCACTGCCTTAGGAGCAGAGATCATTGTTCCTGCTGCTGCACTGGCAGACAGGTGCCACTGGTCAGCACAAACGAACAGCGCAGTGGCTGGGCCTCCACGGGACAGGGCTCCGAGGAGCCACTTCATCTCTTCTGGCGCATAGGTGAGTCTAAAGCTGAGAGACCCATGAACAGAAACACATCCACAGTGGGGGCGGGGGCATGGTGAGGAACCCTCTCACACAGTGCGTGTGACCTTCTTGCTGTGCTTTTAATTCTCATTCAATTTCATGTGAAGTTTTATGTAACACTAAGGAATGGACCCAATAAGGAACAGAATGAAGATATTGACCTGTGATCAGATTTAATAAATTATGAAAAGTAGCAGTTCAAATAAACATAGCATGTGTTTTATTTTGAAAAGAAAAGAAACTTCTCTCCCTGGAAGCCCTTGCTGTGGACCCATCTCAACCTCTCTCCTTCCCCCTGTAGAGGGGGGATTCTCCTTCCCACCTGTGGGGAGGACTCCCTCCACCTTCTGAAGGCCAGGGAGGAAGGCCAGGTGAGGGCGAGGGCTGAGAGCTGGGCTCACAGCAAGGTTTGAGAACTGACAGAGACTTAGTGTTCTTCACCACACTAACTTAATAACTGTGAATTTAGGACTGCTGCCACCATCAGGGCCCCTGCAGGGAGACTGCTGAGCTGAGCGCTCAGCAGGGCTGCCCCTCCCAGGGTCCCTTTGTGGCAAGAACAGCAATTGTCTGCTTTTGATGGCGCTCTTATCTAGTCACTCAAGCTGCAGTTCTAACAGTCATCTCCTGGCATCTGTCTCGAGTTCGGAGTGTGGGGGCATTTGCACCACCACCTGCTGGCCCAGGGAGTGCATCATTAGGACATGTCACAGTGCTGGACAAACACAGCATACCTCCATTTGCAGGCCTCACACACAATGGCCCCACCTGTGGGAGAATACCAGCAGCCAAGTCCTCAGATGGCATGAAATCCAACCTTCCAAGATGCCACTCAAGTCGAAATCATTCTCCAATCCCTGGCTTCCTGCAATTGTTTCCTTCATCTAAAATCATATATATATAAATGTGTGTGTGTGTGTGTGTGTGTGTGTGTGTGTGTGTGTGTTCAAGCCCTCTGTCAAATCCCAACCCAAAGTCCTCCTCCACCAGGAAGACTTCCATGATTGTTCCAGCCCCCTGAGCCAGTTTTCCCATCTTTCCAACTCAATTCACACATACGACATAACTTTCTTATTCTAATTTAGTTAGTTGTTTCCTCATGTAGGTTCTCTGTGTGTTTCCCTGAACTATGAATTCCTAGGAAGCAGGGGGTCTGTTATACTTGTTTTTGAATCCCCAGGGAATAGTACATTGCCCATCACAAAGTGGTTCTCAATATATATTTGGACAGTCAGGTCTTGACAATTTAGACTCAAGGAAGACAGATAGTCTAAATTAGTGCCACAACTGAATTCTGGGATGTATACTAAAAAGAAATGTAGATTATTCCTTTACCTGAGGCCACCAGAAGCTTGGGGAGAGGCATGCAACAAATCATCTCATGGTCTTCAGAAGGAGATAACCCTGCTAACAACACTCATTCATTATTGATTCATTATTGCTGTCTTCATGTGCTACTGACCCATGTTGCAATATGATACAATGTACCAACTCCTACATCTCTGTGTGATACTTAAACAACCAACAATTAATAGACATGCAAAATACTGACAGCAAGGTATGGTTGTGGTGTTGGGTGAGGAGGCTATAAGGAGGCTTCAAGGAGGAGGCGACATTAACCCAGCACCTTAGAGAATCCTACCACCTACTCTCACCTGTTCTCACCTAAGCTTCCCAATACTCCACACATACCATGCACACAGCACTGAAAACATCAGCCCAGCCCCTGTGCCAGGGCTGGGATAGTCATGTATACTGAGTGCTTCCTAGGGCCCAGCAGACTGGTGGGCCAAACCCAGCCCAAACTGGGTTTCATTTGGATCACAGAGTTTTAAAAACTCTGAACTAGCTAATGTCAATTAAAAATCAAAAATCACATATTAAAAATGCAGAATTTCCTGGCTCAGTGGTTGAGCATTGACCTATGAACCAGGAAGTTGAGGTTCGATTCCTGATCAGGGCACATGCCCAGGTTGTGGGCTCAATTGCCATTGGGGTATATGCAAGAGGCAGCCTATCAGTGATTCTCTGAAATCAATAAAAATATTTTTAATACATAATTTTTTCTTCCTCTGGAAAAAATGGGAAGTCTCTCCAGCAAATAGCCCACAGATGGGATCTGAGTGATAGTTGCCCCTGTGATGATGCATGCCTTCCTGACCTTGGACCCAATTTGAACCTTGGGCCCTGGGGAAAGTTGACTTTAAGACCTCTGGGTCTCTGTCTTGGGTTCTGTGAAATTTCTGGGAGTGGCTGTAAAATGCCACTAGTCCTTTTACTCCTTCTCAAAATAACATATCTAAATGAGAGTGAGATTGCTATTTATAAAGGAGGTCAATTGTTTATCAATGTTGGCGTTTATTACCCAATGACTCATGACACACATACCACCTGTGCGAGACACCTCCTATGATGTGAAGCTGGCCTAGAATCAGTGTGTGGCCACCCTCTGCCCACTTTATGGACTAACTGGAGGCCTGGTGCACAAATTCGTTCATGGGTGGGGTCCAGCTAGCCCACCCCATGATGGCTGATCAGGCCAGGCAGCCAGGGGGAGGGGACGCAGGAGGTTGGCCAGCTGGTCACGCCCCCTGATTGAACTCCCAGTTGAACTCCCCGTCAAAGGGACAATTTGCATATTAGCCTTTTATTATAAGAATGGCTCCTGAAGGGCTAAGTGTGGCCTACAGGCAAACCGAGAAAGGGCTGGATTCCCAGGCCACACTCTTCCCATCCCCATGGAATCACAGCATCTGGAGCCAGACAGAGGAGCCTCTCCAGGAATTTGTAAATGCAGAGGGTGGAGCCCCAGTTGCTTGCTACTGACATCATCACCTGGGAGCTTACGAAGGAGAGTCCCAGGACTCACCCCAGAGATTCTGATTCTAAAGCTCTGAAGTGGTACCTGGGAATCAGACTTTTCAAACTCCCAGGAGGTTCTGAGGCAAGGTCTAGGAAGAACCAAATCCTAAAAAGAAAATATTCTGACCTTGACACTCTTAGGGTGACAGCAGCTGTGCTTGGGCACCTCCTAACCTGTCCAGACCCTTGTACTGTGCAGCATATTCTTTTTCCTGCACATAAAAGCCCTCTGTGTTAGTAAGAATCATATTGCCTTTACTTGACTCAGAGAGAGTAAGCAAATTGCCCTGGGTTGCCCAACAAAGTGGATGCAGAACTGGGACCAGACTGTCCTTCTGCCTCCCAGTTAGCACCATCGCAATTCAGCCAGCAGGGTGGGAGGACCTACTCTGTGCCAAGCTCACGTGGCCTGGCCGGCTCTGAGATGCAGGAGGCTGTTTACACAAACTGACAGCTCGGTTCTGCCAACAGCACCCGTTTCCAGCTCAGCCTCTAATAATAGCTCTTCCTCGGAATTCCTCTGGTCTTGGTGGGAGTGGAATATTTAGACATATCAAAGATTCCTTTCCCCTTCTTTCATAGAGCCAATGGTGATATGCAAGGAGTACAATGAAAAGACGGGTCTCTATGACAAGCTTCAGAGAGCAGCCAATTCCCTGACATCCTTCAAGCCTCCAATTGACTCCACGCTTCTCTGGCGGCAGTCAGGGTGGTTACATAATAACAACACCTTCATTGCTATGTGCTATCGTAGGCCTTTCACAGGCATTTATTGAACCCACAAAACATCCTGGAGGAGGGCAGGGCAGGGGTCCTTCTTCCCAGTTTACAAATGAGAAAATTACAGCACAGAGAGGCTAAATGACTTACTTAAGGTCACACAGCAGGCAAGGCATCTGGAGAGTGCAAACTCTAAATGGCCTTCCCTGGAGGGCCTGTGCTAGTAGGTGGGTCTCGCCTGTCCCCCCACCTCTCTCTCCCTCACATTCCCTCTCTACCATGAGTTCCAGTTGAAGGCCCCATCTCCAAATATAGTCACATTGGGGGTAGGGAGACAGTTATATTCTGTCTCCATCTGGCACACCTCCTCATCCTTCTACACTTGCCCCCAGCACCACTGCCTCCCCCAGGGAGCCTCTCCTGATGCCCACCTGGCAGAGCCCTGTACTTACCTCCATTCTGCCCTGTATCATGCTGTATTATAATCAGCAACTTTAGGGTCTTGCCCACCAAATTGTGAGCCCTGCTGTATTAGTCAGTTCAGGCTGACATTGCAAATACCTGAGGCAGAACCAGACAGACTGAGTGACATAAAACAAGAGAAATTTATCTTCTCACGGCTCTGGAGGCTGGAAGTCCAAGATCAAGGTGCAGGCAGGGGTGGTTTCCAGTGAGAAGTCCCTTTCTGACTTATAGGCATCTCCCTTTTGCTTCTCACATGGCCCTGCTTCTGCTCTCTTCGAAGGGAGTAGGGGGCGATCTGTAGAGCCTCCTCCTCTTTTTCCATGAGCATCAGTCCTATCAGAGTCCCACACTCACTTAAAATGAATTACCCCCCCAAAGGCCCCAACTCCAAATACAGTCCCATTGAGGGTTAAGGCTTTAACATTATGACTTGGGGTAGAATATAGCCCCTGGGGACAACACCAGCTCTGGCTGTTTGTCGAGGAGATGGTGTCTAACCAGGGCCTGGCCCACAGCAGGGCTGCACGAATGTGCCATGTAAGTGTCCCTTTTCACAAGTCCCTGACGCATCTGCTTGACACCCCAAGGATGGGGACCTTAGTTTCACTGTTGGTCAATCCACTAGTACTCTGTGGTAAAGCACAGGAAAGAGTAGAAAAGGAGACAACAGGTTAAAAATCATAACATCTGCCCAGAGCTTCCTACTGAAGTCACCAAAACAGTCCATTCCTTTGAAAATAACATTATTCTTCCCGTGAGCCTTCTAGGCTCATCATCCTGTGCAATCCAGGCCCAGCAAGTGTCTCCTGGCCATCCTCACTGTATTCCCTCTCTCTCAAGAGGTTTACACAGAGAACCAACCCTGAGGGCCCTTCTTCCTCATTGACAGGGAAACCAGATTCTCTTTCATTCTTGAAGAGCTGGAGAGATGGTCTGTTTCCTCATTTCAGGAACTGCCTGGAGCAAAAGGTCAACACAGATGTCACCTCCTCCAGGAAACACTCCTGATTTCCTCTTCAGGGCTCCCAGAATACAGAACTCCCTTCGGATGTGTAACACAGACCCCACTCCATTGTACATGTTTCCACTTACTGCCCCCACCACTGGAGCCCTTGAGGGCAGAATCTGTGTCATGTTCTCCTCTTTGCCTCCAGTACCAGACCAATTGTGAGGTCTTTGTCCTCAGGCTCTCAGAGCCACAGTTCCCACTGCAAGGAGGCTGCCCCCTTGGCCAGAGTGTGGGGAGACCAGCCTCTGGAGGACTCACATGAGCCACGGGGACTCGCTGCCCAGCCTCCCAACATGGCCACCCACGAGGCCTTACCACTTACCCGCTACTGAATTTTAACAAACACTCCAAGAGATAATGGTTAATTTCACAGAGCCTTGAGTGGAGGCTGTTAAAATGTTAATATTATTTAAATTGTTTTACATTTTCTACAGTTTGAGCCACAAATATAAATGTTTTCTGTGCTTTCCACCGAGCTGAGCTCACAAAAATGATTGATGAGGCGCCAGATATGGAATTTCCCACTTTAAATTAAGAAACGCAATGTGGAGGCAATGAGGAAAATACTATCGGCCATATGTAGTCCCCTGGTGGCTCCAGAGGCCTGACTCCTCCACGTGGAGCCTGGACCAGAGCATGTGTCTCTCCAGCCCCTGATGGCTCCGTGGCTCTGGGCTCCTCACCTCACCTCCTGGGCATGATGTCCTCTTCGGGACATGGGACTAATAACACCTACAGGCTTTCCAAAGATTCCAGAGTGGCTTGCAGTGGGCGCTCCGGGGTTTCCTCTGCACTGAGTCACCTAAGTGCACCCAATGGTCGAGGGGCTGCTACTTATACCTCTTTTACACATCAGGCCTACAGTCACATACCAGTTTTGGGGGCACCCCTCAGACACTAATGCCAGTGCTCTGAGCACCTTGTTATGTAAGATTAAAAGTGCCTGTCTCACTCACCATAGTGACAACTAATGAATGGCAGTCCGCTCCCCTCTACTTGTCCTGCTCCCTCACGTCCACATCCAACATTCCATGCCCTCCCTCCCTGAGCCTCCACTTCACCAGGTCAGGGAAATCTCAACTTCAGCTAAGTCCAAAGGAGGAATGGGCTAAGGGACTCAGCACACCAGGGGAGGGGCAGCGTGGCTTCTGCTCTCCACCCATCAGGCCTCACAGCCCTCCTGACTGCAGAGCCCTGTCCCACCTCCAGGCCTCAGAGAAGCTGCAGCCAGGCCGGCCTGGGCCCTAGGGTGACACCTACCTGCTCCTCTTCCCAGACAGCACTGAGCTCTGTGCTGCAGGTGCGTCAGCTCCAGGCTTGTCTCCACCGTCTGCAGGAAGGAGTATTATTATCCCAGTGTTTCTTGTGAACAAACAGAGGCATGGAGAGGCAAAACCAAAGGACACACAGGTTGTAAGAAATGGGGGATGGTTTTAAACCCAGGGGCGCAAACTCCACAACACTGCCCTGCTTCCTCCTGCTAGGATGCCTCCTGGTTTGAGGCCGTGACCCCTGCCACCCCTTATCAGGCCTCATTCATTCATTCATCACAGTGGTTCATCACCATGCCCTGCTCTGCCTGGGGGAACAGTGCTGAGGGGACACACCCAGACCTCCCCAGATCTGACAGTCAGTAGAAGTGACAGATAAGCAGAGAACAGTGTGGTCTGTGCCAGTGCAGAGAGAAGTACATAGGGCCCGTCACCCAGCCTGGCACATCAGGAGAAGCTCCCTGGGAGACGCCCTTGTCTGAACAGGAATAGCCAGACAATAAGCAAGGCGATGCTCCTGCTAAGAGCAAAGCAGTGGCAGAGAGAGCCCAGCGTGAGCCGGAGGCAGCGGGCAGGCAAGGGCAGGAGGAGCTGGAGAAGTGCAAGGCCCTTAAGTCAGGCCAAGTGGGGCATGTGGGCCTTGTCCCCAGTGAAGCATGAACTTAGGTTTTAAGCAGAGGAGCCCGTGAGCAGCCGTGGGCTCCGGACAGTCCTGGCTACAATGAGGAGAAGAAAGGCTGCCGCAGGATGAGGCCAGAGGCAAACAGCGGGCTGGGGCAGTCCCCCAAGCACTGGCCATGAATGGGAGAGGGCGGTGTTACGGATGTGAAGACAGTTAGCAGGGACAGCTCATAGGCTAGTGACTGACTGAATGAGCACTGAGGAGGCAGGAGGACCAGAAGGAGCCTGGCCCGGTTCTGTCTGGAGGAACAGGTGGAGGGAGAGACAGGGCCCTGCTACCTGTGGACAGCTGCCCTGTTGCCCATCCTTTGCTGGGGTCCTCAGACCTGCCCTGGCCAGTCCTCCACTGGGTGCGCTGTGACCCTTGGCTCCCATTTGAGCTAAGAACCTGTCCACCCGCCCCTCCCAGAGCCTGCACTCACATATCTGGGCTCCATTGCTCTGACACCTTCAGAGAGACCACAGGCAAGTGACCAGACCTCGAACCTTGAACATGAACTTATGCGCCTCTCCAGTGGCAGTGATATTATGTCTGCTGGTGGTCGTGAGGGTCAATGAGGTAAAATAGGGAAGGAGCTTAGGTTTGCCTGGGACGCACTAAGCATTCGATAAATGTTTTCTTGTTATTATTATCATGATTCCACCAACCCTGAATTATGGGCACATGGCCAGGTATCACCCCCTCTCCCGCCCTCTGCTCCCCACGCACCAAAGCAAGCAGGCTGAGCCCTCTCTAGAAGCAGGTCGGGAAGGCAGGCAGAGGGGCTGCCGTGATGGATGGCTCTCGGCAGATCTGCGATGCGTCAAATGTTTAATGGAAGTCAGCCTAGTGAAGCAGCCCTTCCCACACTGCGGGGCACGGGTGGGGGCCTCCTCTCCTGCCTCGCTGATGTTTTCTGACATTCGGGGAGCGTGGCAGGCACTTAGGGGCTTTGCTAAGAGGGAGGGAATACCAAATGAAGCTGAGACTTACTCTCCTCGCTTCTGACAGGGGCGCATTCCTTCAGGAACGGAGAGGAAACTGGGCCAAGCTCCCTCATGGGCAAGAAGGCGAAGGTGCTCCAGTGCCAGGGCCTGGGCTGTCCTCTTCCTCACCACGTGGCCTCGGCAAGATTTGAAACCACGGCAAGCCTCAGCTTCTTCATGTCCAAAATGGGGGTGATAATAGCCCCTACTTTATAGGAGGACTGTTCTAGGATTAATAACGGAAACACATGCAAAGAGCCAGAATGGTGCTTAGATCACAGTAGGTGCTCAGTCAGGGCTGGTTTTAATAACAGATGGAAGAATCTGGATTGCAGTGCACTGGAAGACTGTTCTGCCTTACTGCTGATGTGCTGTGTGACCCAGAGTAGTTCCCTGCCCTCTCTGGACTTAGGTTTCCTCAGTCTGAACTGTGGATTTTGGTCTCCATATGCCCTAGGGCTCCTCTTTGCACACAGTCAGGGCCACATCTACCTGTGACCAATAGAGACTCACATACCTGGGCTCCAGGTAGCCATGAGTGGAGACAGGGTACTGAACACCACACTATAATTAATAGCCATCCTATATGGGGTACACAGTCCACCTGCCAGACATTGACTACTTCAGTCTATCTATATAACCCATTTTGCAGATGAGGAAAACTGAGGCTCTGGGTGATAGAAAGGAAGTGACAGAACCAGGTTTCCTACTGAAGGCTATTGACCCACCCCCCCCGGTACCCATACCATTAGGGCCTCCCTGTCAGACATTCTATAGCCAGAATCCACAGGGAGATAAAGGCTAGAAGCTCAGATACACAGCTGGCCCTGGTGGCAGCACACAGGGGCAAGATTAGTCAGTCATCCCTCTTTCCTCCCCTCTGAGCCCCCATTTAAAGAAAAATTTCCTCCACCGAGTCTCAGCAACTACTCGGCCGATGATCATGCTAAAGTGAGGAGCTTAGTAGGCACTAAAGATTCTCCTCTTAGAACATTTTCTTCCAAAAAGAAATGCTTCCGAAAAAGAGACAGGCAAGATTTGGACTGCCAGGGAGACCTTGGGTATGGATCGTCCCACCATGCACCCCTTCTCCACCTCTCCCCCTACGCACAACCACTGAGCAGAGCATCACCCCATCTGTAAGGCGGATTTCTGGCTCCCAACTCTCCCCACCCCACTGTGGAGGACACCGTGGGTGTGGGTTCGGCGGTGCCTCCACCTGGATTTCTCACAGACTCAATTCTCTCTCCCGCCTCTCTAGCACCTCTCTCTCCCCCATCAACAGCCCTAAGCTGGCTGTCCTGATAAACTGGGGGCTTGGGGACTTTCTTCAAGTGCCTGGTAAATGGAAGCATCTCAGACCGACAGCTCTCAGTGTTCAATGAGATTATATTTCTTATTTAAATAGCTGATTGGAGGATTGGTTTCAAAGCACCAGGCTGTGTGCCCGTGGCCCCGGCGGGCTCCTGGAGAGAAGCAATATTGTGTGGCATTGTGCATCGGCAAGAGCCTCTCTTCCAGCTCCGCTCCCATTCAGCTGCCTCCAGGATGTGAGTGGCTGGTGGGGGATAAAAGCCACCCCCTCCTGGTTTGGGGAGCCGCAGATTATGCCTTTCATTGGGGACTGTCTTCTCCAGGGCTCCCCACCATGTTCTGCACCAGTTGTCGCCCCTCTCAAAGCACTAAGGATAAAAGGCAATGTGTTCGCCTCATCCACCTCCCAGGAAAGCGCAAATCAGTCTTTTGTCAGTGCCACCATTTTAGGAAGGTTGTTGTGCAGCGTGCTCTGCTAGGAGGTTTCGTGCCGGCTCTTCCCCCATTTATGCCGGGGTCTCCTGGCTCCATGCTGGGCCCTGGGCGGGCTGGTGCACACTTTCTTCCTGGGTCCTCACTCCCAGCCCCGAGAGGGGTGGCATCATCGCAGGAGCAGGCAACCTTGGGGAAGGGCGAGGTTTGCACAGGACAAATCTGTGCACAGACCCTGCACGGCCCCAGCTCTTTGCTTAGAGCAAATTTGCAGTTAATTGTGTGTCAAAATAACATATTAGTAACAGCAGCGTCTGGGCTCTGAGCAATTCTTCTCCTTTCAAGCCTTTGTCTGCCCGGGGCCGGAGGGGCTTGTCAGGGCATCTTTGAGACAGGCTGGTGGCCCGTCAAAAGCAGCCCTAGGATCTCAGTGATTGGCCCAGAGCCCTGGACAACACAAAAGGCCAGTGGTGGCCTTGCAGGATGCCCAGCTCTGTCTGCAGGGCCGGGAGGGGCGGTGATCTTAGTAACTGGCAGCGGCAGCATGGGGGCAGGCAGTTTGGTATGCCAGGCACATCCAGCGCCTCCTGCATCCAGGGACAGCAATCAGGTAGCTGCTGGGAATGCAAGTCACATCGCCTGGACCATTGCCGCAGTGAACTGATTCATGCTGCTACTTTGAGGCGGAGAGAAGGGACAGCGGGGCCGGGAGACGAACGAGCTGGCTTTATGATACAGCTGCTGTTTTCAAGCTGGAATATTCCAGCCCTTCTGCTTCCTCCCTCCCTTTCTCTCTGCCGAGCTGGTGCTGGCTGCCTACCTGCACAGGCAGCGCTTGCTCTGGCCTCTGGCTGCAGCTGAACAATGGCATTATGCGAGGCATAAAGAGTACCCGGGCAACGGAGACAGGCACGGCTTAATTCGCTCAGTGCCCACTGGCTTTTGAACGCCCCTGCATTCAGCTTTTATCCAGAGCCGCTTTGGGCCTCCCCACCCTTTATTGCTGTCCCTCCCCATCGCATGCTTCCCCAGCTCTCACACAGGGGAAGGAGCCAATGGCGTGACATGAGGGACACAAAGGGAAGGAGACAGGAGCCCTCGCTAACTGGGAGAGGCTCCTGGCTGTGGGTCAGAAGACCTGGGTTTGGGTCCTAGATTGGCTCAGGAAGTCCCTTCCCAGCTCTGAGGTCCAGGCCTGTGTCTGAAAAGGAGATGGGAACAAGGTCCCTGAGGGCTTTTCCAACTCTGACATCCTATGATTTGGAAAGACACCGCATCCTTCTGGCCTCATTTAGTGATAGTAAAGGGTCCTCCGTGTGCCGGGGATATTCTCCTTGACTGTGCCTAGGCCAGGCCATGGGTCAGGACAGTAAGTGAGGGGAGCGAGCCAGGTGATACCCACAGCGCCCTGGAGCCCACTGGGCCCGTCTGGAGCAGCAGCCACTGCCCGGCTCCGATGCTCAGCTGCTTTGAGGGAATAAGAAGCCCTGCCTTGGGAGGTCTTTCATTTTTAAAAAAAGAAAGCAGAAGTGTGAACTTTTATGCAACGTCTCACAATTTTCAAATGGCAGCTCCAGTTCTTACAAACATGGGAGCTCAAACAAAACCTATCAGGGACCTTACCTGTTTGACTGGCTTCCAGATGAAAAAGTCTGGAACTGACAGGGCTCCTGGGTATCACAGCTCCGGGGCATCCCCACATAGAGCCCTGCGGGGTGCAATGGGCGTTCCTGGACCAGACAAATTACACTGGGCAAAGTGCCCCATTATGTTCTGAGAACAGAGGGAGGGGAGGAGAGGGGGTTAGGGAAAAAGTAGGGGAAAGGGGGAGAGAGGCGGAGAGGAAAAGGGAGAAACCAGTACCTTCAGATACCCTGCCACCTGCATCCAGGCTAACTGCATGGTCCCCTTCCCAGAAGTGAGGGAAATGTGCCCAGGGAGCTTTCTGGTCTCACCTTCTCACTGCCCTGCTACCCAACCAAGTAAGGCCAGACCACGTTCCTAGATTCCCAGCGCCCAGCCCTGCATGGCTGGAGGAATGATTCCACCACCTGAGTTCCCACCCACTCACCCAGACACTGGGTGCCACTTCAGGGCCTCAGGCTCCAAACCCAGCTTCCTGGTGCCAGCTCTTGCAGCAGGGGCCATCTCCAGGCGATGTCACATGAGGACCCAGGACCTAGGAGAGACTACAAGAGCTCCCAATCCCAAATTGGCCGTGATGTCCCATCCACCCAGCTTCTAAAATCACATCCTACAGAAGAGATGCTACATCTTAATAATACACCCAGAGGTCTCTGAAGCCACGAGTTTATATTATTTCAATGGATATTTGACAGAAATGAAGAAAAAGTACTCCATACAAGGAGCTCTTGACAGGCCAGGAGAAAAGACAAACTCATACGCAGTTCCATAAACAGCCAGGCAGCAGGCAATCCGGGGCTACAGGCAGCCATCTCCTCTACTGACAGAGGGGTCGCTGTATATGAGCCCCAGGCCTGCTGTCAAAACCACCCTCTCTAAGCAAAGCACTAATAGAGGAGCCCTGCAGCTGACTCCCCGCTCATCACTGTAACAGAAATCAAAAAGCCTCTACAGCAGCGGTTCTCAACCTGTGGGTCGTGACCCCTGTGGGGGTCGAACTAAGACTATCAGAAAACACAGATATTTACATAACGATGCATAACAGTAGCAAAATTACAGTTACGCGTAGCAACAAAATTAATTTTATGGTTGGGGGGTCACCACAACCTGAGGAACTGCATTAAAGGGTCACGGCATTAGGAAGGTTGAGAACCACTGCCCTAGAGGAACACGGATCCGACTGCCATAGGAGGTGAGAGGAGAAAGAGGTGATCTATTCTCTAAACATACAGATGGAGGTAGAGAAAGGGTACCCCTCCCCATCAAAAAATGGGGGGGGGCATGGGAGAGAGCAAAGATGAGGTGAATGCAGAAACAGAGAGAGCTCAGATGGTCCACTGGGTGAGTGGTCCCAAATCCCAGGATAGTTCTGACTGAGTGGAGCAGTGGGAACATGTAGGGAGAGAGTTGGAAAAAAGGTGAGGAAGGTTGATTAGGGTCCAATCATGATGAGCCCTAGGCAGACAGAAGAATTTGAGTTTTACTCTTGAAGCAAGAGGGAGCCATTGAATGTTCACTGAGGGGTAGGGAAGGGAGATTCCATTATAACTGGGTTTCAGAATGAGCCTTTGCCGGCTAAATGCAGAGAGATTGGAAGCAAGGAGAAATGCCAGGAGACAAGAACATTCGCCTGGAGAGAACATGGCGCCTGAACCAAAGCAGTGCTGATAAAGTGGAGAAAAGGATGGCATAGAGAAAGCATCCACGCAGTTGGATAAATGTTGGCCAGTGGGGTGATGGTAGAAGATGCCTGCAATGACGGCGAGGAGGATGATGCCACACTCAGAAGGAGGAGGAAGAACAGGTTTGGGAGAGAAGAAGCTCATGCTCTGGGTGAAGATCAATCAAAGATCAATGAGCAACCTCGGGTCTTGGCTGAGGGGTTGGAGGGTGCTGGGAGCTCTTCCATGGGTGAGGGGTCCGGGGGATGCTGGGCACCATGGAGGTACTCAGCAGCTCCATGGAGGAGCCAGCAGCTCTCCAACACTCCCCAAACCCCCATCCACAGTGCCTGAGGCTGCACTCTGAGCTCCAGGTTCCAGGATTTGTGAGGCCCTGAACGCCTAATGGGACCATAAATATTTGCCTGGATAAGAGTCCCCACTGGAGGCCCAGCCCCAGCTCCACGCGTGGTAATAATCGTGGTAATCGGCACATCTCACGGAGGGCTGCAGGAGGGGACCTCTCAGCGATGGCACTTCACACTCGGCACTTGACATTTCCCAGCACTCCATAGGCATTAGCTAATTAATCCTCGAGTCTGTTTAGCCCCCACAAGAACTCCCAGAGGCTCCACTTGTGCCTCTGGGGAGTTTCACACCCTCCTGAGGCTCAGCATGGTGAAGCAGGAAAGACAGGCTTGCAGGTGGCCACTCGCCTGCGCCCTCACCTCCCTCGGGTGCAGGTGCCTTAGATGGCTGCCAGGCAAAGAGCGAGTGAGCCTGGGAGATGAAATGTCTTGGCAGCCATCGATGCTTCCTGGAAAAGAGACGAGAAAACAGAGAGGTGGAACACCCGAATGTACTCCTTCCCCACGAGGAACTGCTCACTGTGCACTTTGCTTTTGGGGGAGCATTTTTAGCATCTTCTCATTTCCCGCTGGAAATGATCCTGTAATAGACACTTGTCTGCAGTGGGATTCCCCCAGGCGAAGTCCTTGAGGCAAGGATTCAAGTGCAAACAGTGTATTTAGATTATGATCCCAGGAAGCACCAGTTGGACGAAGGGGAAAAGATAAAGAAGGGACCGAAGCCCACAGAGGGCATGCTATGGAGGCTCTGACTGTGGGCAGCGAGGCTCCATCACTGGGCACAGTAGACATTTGCAGAGCCTATCTCAGACGTCCCAGTGAGGGGTCTGGGAGATTCAGCTTCAACCTCTACCGCTGCATGCTGAGGGTGGCTCCCAGGACATTAACTGCCCACTACCACATGTGCACTCAGATCAACTTGAAAGCCCTTAGACAGTTATCCCAAGTGCCGGTGTGGGACGCACCAGATGGGGTGCACAGGAATGGCTAAGAGGCCAGCAGCACCTGGTCAAGTACCACTATTCTCATTTTCCTAGACAAGGACCCTGAGGCTCAGAGATGGGACCCACCTGGCCAAGGTCACACAAGCCGAAAGTGATGGGGCCTAAGTTTGAACCAAGTCCATTTGCCTCCAAACTGTTAGTTCTCTCCACTGTGCACTGTCTTCCAGGTCTGGCTTGACCCTTCTGCCCCCTCATCCTTGAAACATAAACAAGATGTCCTTTCTCCCAGAGCCAGTCTCAGACACCTGACTCTGCCGAGCAGGTTTCCCTGAGATAAAAGCTTGACCACAGATCTGCCTGTGGACAAAGTCTGGAACCAAGTAGGGCAGCCCTTCCTAGGCAGCAGCTATCCTTCCTTTAGCAAGTCCCACCTCTCCTTGACCCTTTCATGCACTTGATAACTTTGTGAGGCACTGACCTGCAGGGTTGCAAAGGGCTGTACACACCCCATCTGTGCCACAGCTCCTGCTGCAAGTTTGTCTCTGGGTTTGCGCAAGCCAGAGCTGAGCATCTAACACTGGTTGGGGAACTGAATTTGGCAGGAGAGCTTTCTGTGCACCTTCCCCAGCACAAATGCTAAGGACAGCAGCCAAGTGTAGAGGGGTGTAGGCAGCCCAGCAATTGGGAGCCAACCCATTTCCTGTGGGCAGTTCCCTCTAACCCTGAGAAGAAATGCAGCATTTCTCTGCTTTCACACCCTAGAAGGTGCTGTCTTCTCCTCCCCAGGTAGCACTGTCCGAGCAGAGTTCAGCTCAGGAGGGAAGCTGGGGGTAAGAGAGGTACTGGGATAGCCAGGCAGAAAGGGGAAAGTATCTAGGTGTGTCCCCTAGAGTGAAACACATACTTGGTGTGGCTACCAGGAATAGAAAATTCACAGGCAAGCAGGAGTGATCATAACTGAGGATAGCCAGCAATGAGCATCGACGAGAGTAGGGCTGCTGGCAGATGGGGGACCAGAGGCCGCAGGAAGAGGGGCCAGGCTGGGGCATGGAGGATGAGCTGAGACCCGCCCCTGTTCCCTCACCCCACCCCCCGCAGTCTCACAGCACACAGTTCCTTTCAAGGTGCACGAATTTGTGCACTGGGCCCCTAGTGTGGATATATCACTTAGGTAAACAGCTTGCTCGGATCATATGGTAAGTGTATGACTAACTTTATAAGGAATTGTTAAACTGTTTTCCAAAATGTTGCACCATTTTACTTCCCACGAGCAGTGTGTGAGAGTTCCAGGTCCTCCACATCCTCACCAACACTTTGCGTGGTCAGTCTTTTTCATTGTAGCCTCAGAGAGGATGTACAATAGAATCTCACTGTGGCTTTAATTTGCATTCCCCAAAAGACTAATAACATTGAGCATCTTTTCATGTGCTTATTATCTTTGCATGCCTTCTTTAGTGAAATGTCTACTTAACTCTTTTTTCTATTTTTAATTTCTTTTATTATTATTGAAAGGTCTTTATATATTATGGATACAAGTCCTTTGTCTAATATATAATGTGTACTTATTTCTCTGCCTGTGGCTTGCCTTTTTCAATTCTCTTGACAGTATCAATTAGAGATACAGTGGACAAACTGAGAGGGGGTGAAAGGGTTGGGTGAAAAGATGAAGGGAGTAAGAAGTTACAAAATACAGTATAGGAAATGTAGCCAATAATATTGTAATAACTATGTATGGTGCCAGGTGGATCCGGTGGATCACTTCCTAAATTACATAATTGTCTAACCACTGTACTGTACACCTGAAACAAATATAAAACTTAAGAAAATATTGTTAGTAATATGAAACAGATTGGTGGTTGCTTGGCAGTAGGGTGGAGGCCATAAAGGGTGGGAGGGATAGGAGGGCAGGATTACAAAAGTCCAGGAAGAATCTTTTGGACATATTCACTATCTTTGCTGGTAATGATGATTTTAAGAGTGCACAGATACACTGAGGCTTTTCAACTTATATACTTTAAATATACACCGTACATTGTATGTCACTTATACCTTAATAAAAGTGTTTAAAATTTTAAAAAATAAAGCAGAAGTTTTTAATTTTTATGAAGTTCAGTGTTTTTCTTTTATGGGTTATGCTTTTGATATTGTATTTAAGAACTCTGCCTAAACAAGGGTCACTAAGATTTTCTTCTGTTTTCTTCTAGAAGTTTTATAGTTTTAGGTGTTACATTTAGATTTATCAACCACTCTGAGCTAATTGTTTTTGTAGTACAAGTTATGAATCAGAGTCCATTTTTCCATGACCTTTGTTAAAGACACTATCCTTCCTCCCCTAAATTGTCTCTGCATCTTTGTCAAAAATCAGTTGTCCATATATACATGTGGGTCCACTTCTGTGCTCCCAAGTTCTGCCAACTGATCAATTTGTCTATCGTGATGCTTTCATCACACAGTCTTGATTCCTGTAGCTTAATAATAAGCCTGAACATCAGGCAGTTTTTGTCCTCCAACTTTATTCATTTTCAAAATTGTTTTGGTTATTCTAGGTCCTTTTCATTTCCACACAAATTGTTGAATCAGCTTGCCAATTTCTACAATTTCCGTGCTGCTAAACACCCCTTCTTTCTACTTGTAGCATTTGACAAGGAAAAAAATCGGGAAAATGTGAGCTGGTGTTGGTGCCGCAGCTCCCCAAGCACAAGAAGATGGAATAGAATGGAAGGTGCTCTCTCCATAGGCAAAACGGGACAAGGTTGGTTTCAAACAAACCAGTGCAAGGCTCTCAGGGAACCTGTCCCTTGCTCTGGGCACAGAGCTCTGCCTCTGGTTCCTCCATTAGAACACTCTCCTCCTCTGGCCTTCCCAGGCGGCAGGGTGTGGTTCTTGAGCCTGAGGACCTTCCAGGTTGTATCTGTGTCTTCCACCTTTGGGTAACCACAGAGTCCAGAACAAAAACAAAAATAAAAACAAACAAAAAATACAGCCCTCCGTGGACACCACAAGTGGGGGCTGGGAGGTAGGAGGAAAAGGAAATGGGCATGCACACTGGGAAACCCAATGAGTAACAATTGCTGGGCATTGCTTTAGTAGCTTTAAAGGTTTTGGGGGGTAGGGTAGGGGTGCTTCTAGAAATAATAATTACTCCCACATAGAATGCTAAGGCTCTGTGCTAAGTCTGTGCTGTATTAATTTTGTCAGTCAGTCTTCAAAAGCATCCAGAGAGGGAGGAGTATAAACTTTTAAATGCATCAAGACCTATAGAGGTTGAATAACTTACCCAAGTCATTGCTAGCACGTGGCAGAACCAGAGCAAGAATCTATATCTGTCTGATTCCAAAGCCCAAACTCTAGATGGAATCCCTGGAAGGTTCAGCCTTTAGGGACGAGAAATGGAAAAGCCCTGCCGATGTGGCAGAACATTAACATGATTTAATGAGCTGCTACTATGAGCCAGGATTGTATCAGGACCATCTGACACAGCCGTTCATGACACACGTGCAGGGGAGACGCCTGACTCTTCTCTCGCCAGCCTGGGGAGCCACACCTGGCAGAGAAGGAGGCCTTCAGTGGTGGATTTAGAAACAGAAAGGGGAAACCTGGGGCGTCAGTTTCCTTGTGAAGAGGATCATCTGGCAGAATCATAAACCCTGGAGCTTCTAAAACTGGCTTTAGCACAGAGAGGACTTATGGATTTGGTGCCAGGCAGCCACAGATGGTGTAGCTTTGGGCACAGCAGGGGCCATTCTCACCACGTTCCTTCCAGGGGGCAGCTCCAGGGTTACACTCACCCTGCTTGTAGCCCTCTCTTAAAGAGAGTTCCAGCAAAAACTACAGTCAGACTCACTCCCGCAAGTAGGTCCATTCCAGAAAACCATCCATAACACTCCATTGGGCCAGGCCTGAGTTTCACATGGCTCCTGGAGAAAGGGTGGAAGCCACCCCAGCCAGACCCCTGCTGGAGGGCAGAGGAATAGCAGATTCCTGGAGGATAATGAGATACCATTGCCAGAAGAGGGGAGGCTCAGCAGGGGGAAAACAGCTGTCCACTCTGATTTCCTCTGGCGGGGATCTCCAGGGCAGGCCGCCCAGCGCCAGGCATGCACTGGTACCGTTGGCTAGCTTTGTGGGGCTCTCCCTCCGGTA
This sequence comes from Lasiurus cinereus, assembly GCA_011751065.1. Taxonomy (NCBI): domain Eukaryota; kingdom Metazoa; phylum Chordata; class Mammalia; order Chiroptera; family Vespertilionidae; genus Lasiurus; species Lasiurus cinereus. The sequence goes on from JAAGEH010000367.1 coordinate 694,506, forward strand.
TTGACCTTCACAACTTCAGACATATGCCTGCTTCCGACTGCAGCAGATCCTCCCCTCAGTCCTCTGCCAGCCAACGAAGCTCAAGGTCTGGCACCTACACCCTGCATGTGGCCTGGGCTTTTCTGCTTCAACAGCCGCCCTATTTCAGATTTATACACACCTGTCCTTCATCATAGAAACTGATGCTCTGTGCTGGAATCTGGGCTTGTAATGTGATGTGTACCGCTAGGGCCATCGAGAGGGGGGCAACTGGGATTTTAAATGTCCTCAAGCACTGAGGTGGCATGTTCACTATGCCACTGTCCTCTGCCCGGCATCATGAGGCCAAGGTCAAGACAAGGTAGCTACCCTCATACCTGAGCTCTCGCTAGGTGCCCTTGTCCCAGGCCCCAACAGGCCTAAGAGGCTTCTCCAAAAACTACTGTTGGCTCCAATTCACTGGACAATTTGATCCAGGACAGCTGAGACCAAGTCAACCACCAAGGCATCCAAGATAAGTGACAGGCCCCAGACTCCTGGGTTTTCTCTGGCCCAACTGCCCAGCCTCTGGGGCAAAGGACCCACAAACAGTGGAGCCTCCATCCCAGGGAGAAAGGAGTTGTGTGAGATGTTCCACATACAGCAGCAGCAGCCACTGCAGCAAGAAAGGCAAGTTCAAAGGTAATTGGACGAGGAGTTTTAAGCACGGCTGTTCCCGTAGCAAACTGCTTCATGAATCCCCAAAGGGATGTGTCCATATGGACAGCAGAAGGGCTCCTGCTGTTCTTTTGCTAATAAAAACTGTTGTGATTACATTTCCAATCCTCTCAGAACAGGGCTGCGGTGGGGCGCAGCAGGGCGCATGGAGATGCGTCTGCCAGGCTGACAGGCAGCAGCCTGCCTTGCCACGGAGGGTGTGGGACTCGCACCCACTGGAATGAGGGTCCCCTGGGGAGTTCGGGGCCGCACAGGTATGTGAGTGTATCTGTGACTAGGTAGTCCACGTGCACACATACACACACACACACACACACACACACACACACACAGGAAAATCTTAATTAATGAACAACCTTACATAAGTGGTTCCAGTTACTGGCACTTTTCAGTTAATTAGAGGTTAACTTGCAATCGCTTTTTTATTTCAGCCTCCTTGTTGGAGCACATTAATCTAATTTCACCCCTACCCTCATGCCTGAGCTCCAGCCATTGCCTTGTTAGAACTGGCCTCCCCTTCTCAATCAAAGTCCCACCTGTCCTTCCCGCCCTGCATCAGCTCAGACGGTCCATCCTCCGTGATGCGCTCTCTGAGTCCTAGCTTTAAGTAGGGTCATTTTATCTCCTGGATTTCCCCAGCCCTCCTCGTCTCCTCTCATAGAGCATTTACCACTCCCTCTGTTGCCTTCTGTCTCCTCTATTGCTTTCTCTCCCCTGGGAAGCTGCCAGGACCTTGTCTCCGGAGCCCCCTAACAGTGGCAGAGAGTCTAGATACAATAACTGTTCAGTAAACCAAGGGATTAATGCAACCTAAGGGTTTAGGAGCCTGAGGTCAATCAAAAGTCAAGACCTCCAGAAAACTTAAAATTTTATAGTTTTAAAAATAAATTCCTGCTTTTCCTTATTTCTGTTATTCTCATAAAAGGATTAAATATTACAAGCTCAATTAATTAAGTATGTATTGATCTAAATATATCCTTTGCAAATTCAGTCTCTTGCCTTGGAGTGGTGCGTGCGTGCAAACACACACACACATACACACAGCACATCATAACATACATACTAGTAAACAGGAAAATATATATGGCAGTGCAATTTTTTAAAAATCTCCAACATACAAAAATTCTAGTTTACAAAATATGTTAAAGCTATTATTCACCTTGAAGAGTTCTTGTTTTACTTAAGAAGTCATCCCAGGGTCACTTTTATTCAAGTGTTTGTTTATTGACATTAGTTGCTTGACTCCAAGTATATAGAAGCTCCCACTGGCTGGGGCTCTTTGAGCTTCGCTTCTGTGTAATCAAAATGATGATGAAACACCTCTGGAGGGCTGAATAAAGCCAGGAAAATGGAATTCTGTTTGCCAAAAAACAACCATTTAATAGGGTCTATTAAAGTAAAATTTATAATGTATGATTATACCACTAAACCAGCGATCTTAAGCTGTTACTTAACCTCTCTGGCTCTCCATTTTCCCATCTGTTGAGTGGGTTCAAGAGGGTTGGTAAGGTAGCTGAGGAATTTATTCCTAGAACACAATATAAATGGAACTTAAACAAAAATATTTGACTCAGTATCCTCTCACATCTTTAGATCATTCCAAATGTTCACTTGGCTGTAGAAATAATCCCCAAATCTCTGTGGCTCAACACAACAAGGGCTTATTGCTGACTTACACAGCCAACACTGGCCCTTGATTGGGGGACACTGATGTTAGAACCAACTTGAGTCTGAAGAGAACTCTGCTCCACATAGTCACTTAAGGACTCTGGCTGACAGTCCCTACATCTTAACACTGCACCACTCAACACTCTTGGCCTCCTCACCTCTATGCTGTGATCCCCATATTTCTGTTTAGAGCCCATTGGCGAGAGTGGTCCCATGGGTCTAGGGGAGCAGATGTACCATCAGTGATCTTATTGCCACTGTGTCTACCATAAACTAGCACACTATCCACTCCCACTATCCCACCTACCGGGTAAACTAAGTCATTCCCCCACTTAGCATAAAGCTGGACTCTTCTCCATAAAACTGGCCTCCATAAAGAGACTAATAGGACATCAGTGTCCCCCTAAACCATGAGCCAGTGTTGTCAGACCTTTCCATAAAGCCAACAAACCCTGTACTAGGGCAAAAACAGTCTGGTTGATGCCACTTCAAAATTAAGTCCCCAGACTTCACAGTAACCCCAATCCCCACTGCAATGGGACTGACAGGGTTGGTCCCCAGCTGCACGCCCACCACATCATCCTACTACAAAGGGCTGCCCCAGCCAGACACCTGCTTGCCCTGCCAGATGCTGGCCTCTGCCCACTGTGGGGCTTGGTGCCTCCCAGCACACACTGGCCATCTGTCCATCTGTCTCCTCACCCACTGTAAGGACTGGTGTCTCCCAGCACACACTGGCCATTCACCTCCTCAGATGGCAGCCTCCCAGGGCCGACCCTTCTCACCCACGCCCTCCCTCTTATCTCAGGCCCAGTCCTCAGCCTACATTCCTGGTGCAGTAGGGAATGACTGGAAAAGGGGACATATTCAGAGCCTGTCCAACCTTTGGGGGAGTTTTTGAAATATAATTTTGTTTGTTTGTTGTTATTCTTAATATATTATTTTAAAGAGGAAGGGAGAGGGAGAAAGAGATAGAATCAATGATGAGAGAGAATCATTATTGGCTGCCTCCTGCACTTAACCTCTTGTTACTTAACCTCTGGAGACCAAGCCTGCAACCCAGGCATGTGCCCTTGGCTGGAATAGAACCTGGGATACTTCAGTCCGCATGCCGACACTCTACTCATTGAGCAAACCAGCTGGAGCTGAAATATAGTTTTATTCCTCCTACTTCTCTGGTCCATCTGGAGGCCACAGTCTTCAAGTTCACAATAAGAAGAGGTGGAAGGGAAGTGACTAACTCTCCACCAATAAAGCAGAGAAGTGTCTCCTTCTACAGCCAGAAGCCAGCTTTGACCATGAGACAGGGAAGATGTGGGATGGCTCCCATCCTTTTCTGAGGCCTCCAGGTGAGTCACAGCAACTCTGAATGGCAAGACAGCAAGTGAATGACAGAATGTCATACAACAGGTGCTTAATGAATACCCATTCATGCATTCTTTGTGATGTTAGCTGCTGCCACACATCAGCAGAGCCTTTGTCCTGCCAAGAGACTTGAGCAAGATTACTGAGTAAAGAGCAAGCATCTCCTCCTCACGTACCAGGGTGTGTAATACACCTGGACTTTATTTGCATTCACTCCTTTGATCCTGATAACAGCCTCATGAGATAGGCTATTCCTACCTTATAGTAATTTCTATGACCATTCTTCCTATGATCATTATTCCTATGATTATTCCTACATTACAGACTGAGAAAACTGAGGCCTGAGCCTTGGTCTTCCAGGCAGCAAAGTCAGAGCCAGGGCAGGAGCTCAAGGATCTATGGGATCCCAAATCCTGCTCAGGCTCTGGGCAATGTCCAGTTACAGACTCTGCTGGAATTCAATCTAGTCAGACCCTCTTAGGTAACTGCTCTGCACCTGTGCAATCTACATTAGGTGATGTGGAGAATATGGAAGTGATAAGTCATGATTCCTGTCCTAAAGGAACCTGTGATCCAGTAGAGGAGGCAAGGTGGGCCATAAGAACTGTGCTAACCCACGTCCCATCCCTTGGCATTTCATACTGGGCTGTGAAATGCCCATGAATTCACATCCATCTGGAGGAATCAGGGTGACCTTTCCAGAGAAGGTGGCAATTGAGCAACTGCTGGGCCTCAAAAGAAAAATAGGATTGGTACCTGCAGATAAGAGGCAAGATAGACCAGGGCCACGAGACTGCAAAATTAGTATAACAATGACAATTTAACAGAAAAAAAAACACTGGGAATCCTATAGCCTAGGGTCACATATTAGCTCACATGGTGACTTTCAGGAAGTCCCTGTGATCCTGCAGTGCCACTTTCCCTACCCAAAACATAGGGAAAGAGACAACAATGTCATGTCCCAAACCCTTCTGGAGGATGCAATAGGTGACAGTTGAAAAGGCACTGGGTAAATGGTAAATGCTGAACAAAAGTGGAGCATCGTGGTTGCTATGACTACACACAAGGCACCGAGTAGAGCCACAGTCCCAGCTGCACGCTTCATGATGAGGCAGAAACCACTGCTGTTCAAAGCAAGGCAGATTGTCCCCCTCCTACTACCCTCATCTTAGAGAGCTTGAGAAAGAGGTGAGTAAGGTTGACTGCTGCTCCTGAGGACCCGCAGGTGACAAACACAGCTTAGGCAGAAATGACACGTGCCCTGCCAGCACCACCATGACTAAGACCCAGTGATGTAGGAAGGATCGAGGATGCAGCTGTGTCTCATAAACAGAGCCTGACTCCAACTCCCCTAGAGCAGGGACACTGAGCCTTCTTCCAGGACAGCTGTAAAAATAAAGCTACACACACACCTGCCACACCCCTCGGCTACTTGGGGCCCACAGGCACACCCCATGGCTTGGCAGGACAAGGTAGAAAAGAGGCAGTGAACCACGGGCTGAGTCCCTTGTAAGGATACTTGGAACTCAGTGGTCCTCTCTAAAGAATTCAGCTGGGAGAAACCAAGATGGTGGCTTAGGTGAACACCTAAACTGCTGCCTCCCACAACGATCTCAAAACTACAGCTAAAAGACAGAATGGACATCATCCAGAACCACAGGAAAGCTGCCTGAGTGGAAATTCTACAACTAGAAGGAAAGAGAGAGGCTCAGGGAGACTCAGAGGAGCTGCAAAAAGCTGAGGTATGGAGACACGTGCATCGAGAGGACTGGTGGTAGATTGCCTGGCTGGCTTCCTCTAGTGGGAGGGAGACAGAAACTCCCAAATGCACTGAGCCCCACTTCTGACTGCACTGAATCCCAGTTCCAGGCGAAACTCATATGGGGGCGGGGGGGTGGAGTCTGGACTGTCATGAAAAGGGAGGAGTACACAGAAACTTAGGGGAGCCATGAAAGACAGAGGTCTGGAGGCACGCGAGTGCACACACAGAAGGCTGACTGCTGATTGTGCCACTGGCTTTCTCTAGCAGGAGGAAGACAGAACCTCCCTATTGTGCTAAAATCCAGCTCTGACTGCACTGAATCACAGTTTTGGGCAAGACCCTGGGGACCCAGATTTATACAGATCCCCAGAGTGCACACAAACTCAGGGGAGCCGGAAAGGCATACGCCTTGAGACGTGCGAGCATGAGTGTTCGCAGAGAGGGCTGCAGTGATTATCAAGGGACACTGAGACCCAATGGCCGCATAGGACAGGGCTGATGGGAAGAAGCCAAGGCTGTCTGCTCAGCCTTGAGACTCCAGGGCTTTCAAGACTCCATCCATCTAAGCTGAACACAGAGGCTTTTGCAATTCTGCAAGTCTTGTATCATAAGACTGACTCCAGCACAGAAGTTATCCCAGTGTAGACACAACTGATCCTCACAACCAATCACCTTGGAGGTCAATTCCCCCCAGTGATACAACAACATTCAAGACTTAACTACAACAAGGCTGTACACACAGTCCACAAAGGGGTGCACCAAGAGAGTCCACCTCAGGTAACTGGCGGAGCTACTGGGCCATATAGGACACCTAACACACAAAGCTACTCTACCAATTCAGGGAAGCAGTGAAAATGCAGAGACAAAGGAACAGATCACAAATGAAAGAAATGGAGGAAAACAAATGACTGGATATAGATTTCAAAATCACAGTTATAAGGTTTTTCAATGATTTCATAGAAAAGATGGATAAATTTAGCAAGACCCAAGAGGAGATTAAAAAAGACCAACTAGAGATGAAAAGGAATCAACTAGAAATTAAACATACACTGACTGAAAAAAATATATTACACAGAGACCTTACAGCAGACTTGAGGAACGCAAAAATCAAGTCAAAGATTTGAAATACAAAGAAGCAGAAATCACTCAACTGGAAAAGGAAAAAGAATCCAAAAATGTAAAGATAGTGTAAGGAGCCTCTGGGGCAACTTCAAGCATACCAACATCAGAATTGTGGGGGTGCCAGAAGAAGAGAGAGACTCTGCAAGATACTGAAAACCTATTTGAAGAAATAATGACTGAAAATTTCCCACATCTGGTGAAAGAAATAGACTTACAAGTCCAGGAAATGCACAGAATCCCAAACAAAAGAAATCCAAAGAGGACCACAGCAAGACACATCATAATTAAAATACCTAGAGCAAAAGACAAAGAGAGAATATTAAAAGCAGCAAGAGAAAGACAGGTACCTACAAGGGAGCACCCATATGACTGTCAGCTGATTTCTCAACAGAAACTATGCAGGCCAGATGGGAGTGCCAAGAAATATTCAAAGTGATGAATAGCAAGAACCTATAACCAAGATTACTCTACCCAGCAAAGCTAATCATTCAGAATTGAAGGGCAGATAAAGAGCTTCACAGATAAGAAAAAACTAACAGAGTTCATCAACACCAAACCAATATAATATGAAATGCTGGAAGGTACTCTGTAAGAAGAGAAAGAAGAAGAAAAAGGTCAAGGTAAAAATTATGAACAACAAATACATATCTATCAACAAGTGAATCTAAGAATCAAGTGAATTAAAAATTTGATGAACATACCCTGACCGGTTTGGCTCAGTGGATAGAGTGTCAGCTTGTGGATTGAAGGATCCTGGGTTCGATTCCAGTCAAGGACATGTGCCTTGGTTGTGGGCACATCCCCAGTGGGGTCTGTTGCAGGAGGCAGCTGATCGATGTTTCTCTCTCATCGATGTTTCTATCCCTCTCCCTTCCTCTCTATAAAAATCAATAAAATATATATTTTTTAAATCTGATGAACAGAATAAACTGATGGATATAATAAAATCAGGGGCATAGAAAGGGAGTGGACTGGCAATTCTCAGGGCGAAAGGAGGGAGGGGAGTACAGTAAGATACTGGACAAAAATAGTACACCTATGGATGAGGACAATGCGGGGGGGTGGGGGGAGGGAAGGACAGAGGGAGGGGTGGGAGCCAGGTAGAGGGAAGCTATGGGGAGGGGGACAATTGTAATAGTCTGAACAATAAAGATTTATTAAATCAAAAATAAATAAATAAATAAATAAATATGCAGCCAAAATAATATTGAAAGAGAACAAAAAAAGAAGAAGTAGAAGAAGAAGAATTCAGCTGAATGAACCAATGTCAGTGACAGTATGTTTACTAAGCAATCTCAGGCTCTGTTCTAGAAGTCGCTATGGAGTAAGGTTTGGTGCTACCTAAACCTGTTTAGAATTCATGCAATCTACTGGAGTATCTCTCGGCACTCCATGCCTACGGTTACTATAAATAGCTAGTACACCAACCACATGAGGAAGGCCTGGTAGGTAACCAGTTGCTCAGAACTTTTAGAGTGAGTGACTGGGTCACCCCACCAGGCAAGCCACACAAAAAAACAGAAAACATGCTATTCAAGGATAAGTAAAACCTAAATCAAATAGTATCGGAGGAAGATAATGATGATTAATCTAGGCCTCAAGATCAGCTACTTCAATAGGGCTGTAGTTCATTCCACTTACCTCCTTCTTATAAGTTTCCTCAGGTATTGTAACTAGAATTCTAGAGAAGCTGGGACCATTGCCGAGTGAACTGAATGTGAGAATCAAAAGGCTTTGAGTGGTGCAAGTGGTGGGCTGTGGTAGACGTTATCAGTGCCGCACACAGATTCCTTTACCTGGCCAGAGTACCCATCTCCAAACTGCTGAGTGTTGGCTACTCATAGCTCCAGTCACCCCCTCTTTATCCAGAGAATTGTCCTTGCCTGGTGGGAGCTGCTTTGTTCAGATGTTATACACTCCCAGAGGGCAGTCTGGAGCCAATGGGAATATAAAACATTGCCTGAAGTAGGGAGACTTTGCAGTGTGGCTTATACTTCAGGGCCCATCACCATCTCCAGGATTAGATCTGGGAAAGAATTGACTTTAATTATTTCTCCTTCCCTGTACTGCTTCACTGCCTCCATTAAAGGTATTTTCTGAGAGCACTCCAACAATAAATTGTATGCACTGGAGCCCCAGTCTCAGGCTCTGCTCCTAGACAGAAGGACCAACATCTTCCTCTGGCCGTGTCTTACCCATCACTAAAGCCTCATCTCCTAGTGCCATGATGTCTAACCAAACAATAAATGCATGAATGAATGCATGCATGAATGACTAGAATTGAGGAAGTTCAGAAGTAAAGGCTTGGCCAAGATCCTTCACATCACAAACAGCCAAGCCTTGAACTTGCACAGTAGTGATTCAATAAATAGAAGAAGGACTCATACTTAAATAAAGTTTGTCCTCTGGGAAAAACCCTTCCAGGTGCCTATGACTGACCAACTAATACAAATGACTCAAAGTCTTGAAAGCTTTAAAGGGGAATCAGAAACCAATATTTTTTTAACGCATGGTATGTGCTAAGCACTTTCAAGGCATTACATTATTTCATCTTTTTTATCTATTTTTTAAATATATTTTATTGATTTTTTACAGAGAGGAAGGGAGAGGGATATAGAGTTAGAAACATCGTTGAGAGAGAGACATAGATCAGCTGCCTCCTGCACTCTCCTTACCTGAGATGTGCCCACAACCAAGATACATGCCCTTGACCGGAATCAAACCTGGGACCTTTTAGTCCACAGTCTGACGCTCTATCCACTGAGCCAAACCTGTTTGGGCACATTATTCCATCTTAATAGTGATTCCTTTAGGTAGATTTTGTTACCATCCCCATTGTAAAGATATTTAAGGGATTGCCAGTAAAGTAGGGATCTCAGCTCAGGTGCCTACAGAACCAGGTAGGTATGAAATTAGCAGTTATAGGCAGCTGAAAGGGGTGGGAACTGTGACCAAGTGGAGTATGTGTCCCATCCAAATGAAGCATCTCTGCTCAGCTCCAGAGAGCTGATGTGCAAATTGCTCCTGCTGACTGTTCAAAAGGAGCTGAAATCACAGCTGTTTTGAAAGGTCTCCTAAATGGTAACTGCTAACAACTAATTCAACAAATTACAAAACCCTGTGAGGATCAAAGAAAACATGTCCGGGCCATATCTTATCCAGGTCATCAGCCTTCAACCTTGGCAGTCAAGGATCAAGCATCAGGAGGTAGTAGACTAAACGTCTTAAGAGCCCAATACTCTGCCATACTGTGCCTGCCATCCCTTCATCGCTCTGATCACCAGGAGCCGGGAGGCTTTCTCCTCTCCTTCCCCAGGCAGGACCCCATGTCCCATAAGTTTTTGTCCACAAGCCTAGAGACATCCTTAAGGTTTTGCTGGAGGTCATGTGTCTCAAACCTTCTAGAAACCAGTTTTGCTCTCTCCAAGGAAGGAGTGAGCAGAGCATTCCAGGGCAAAAAGAAAGAAAGATTCTTAATCTCAGACATTGTCATCATTCTGGTGCCTCTTGAACTTCCATATGTTCTGATCCCTTTTGTGCCTCAGCTTATCAAAGTGTCTGACTGGTACAGAAGTCGAGGCTGGAGAAAGTCAGTGATTTGCCCAAGGTAGCACAACAGTGTTTTAGGGGCCAGACTGGAGTTTCCCAAGATTTCATCTAGGGCTCTTTTCACAAAGCCACACCATCCAAGATAGTAGCTGCTCCAGTACATAGCTGGAGAGCCACACACAGCCCTCCCGCCCAAGGGCATCCATCCAGCATCATGCCACGTGTGCCTGAGAGTCAGGGAGGTCATGTGGGCCCTGCTTCCCTCACCGTGGGTTCTCTGGGGCGCTCCCTGCCAAATTTAGCACTGGAAGTGTCGGCTTCCTCTGTGCCCTGTTTTCTGTCCCCAGCCCCTGGTGTGCACTGAGAGGTTCATCTGCCTACAGAAACCTTGGGCATTAAAATGGCAAGGAGGATTTTGTAACCACTGCCTGCTGCTGTTGCTAAGAAACAGGTCCTTTAAATTCAATTTACAAAAAGATAGAACGAGCGAGCAAGTGAGCGAGAGCAGGAAAGAGATGTTTGAACATCTGGTTATCTTCCCTGCCTGTCTCTGGTGACTATGAAAATGAGATAAGTACATTCCAAGACGGATGCTGGCCATTTTCTAACTTTCCTATGAGCTAATATTTCAGATCAGCAGTGGGTTTGATGGACATGGGGAGGAGGAGTGCCCTTGCCAGAAACTTGGTGGGTTTGAAAGAATACCAGTCATCCTTCCTCCTCCAGTAATGAGTCAGACACCACCCCCCATCCCCAGACAGTGACCTCCCTGGTTCTTGAGTCAGGGACCCCCTACCCCCACTTCCACTATCAGGATAATTACTCAGCTTATCTGTATAACCATCCCCAGCTTACTCAGGATTTTTTTCACACAAATTACATTAGCTCTTATGCAGTCACTGTCATTTTCGGCATCTCACAGATGAGGGAGGATGCAGGGTAGGGCAGTGAGAAAATGCACCTGTGTCGGGAGTGCAGGAGGAGTGAGTCCTGACACAGCCGTGCCAACAACGGGCTCAGCCCTGCCTCCCCTCTTGGGGCCTCAGACAACTCAACCATAAGCTGCAAGGCAGGGTTAGAACATGATTTCCCACAGTGTGTGCTGCAGACCGGCATTCCATGGGAAAGAGGATTTCTGGTCAAACAAGCTTGTCGTACACTTGGTTCAAGTTAAATAGGTCTCTTGGAAGCTAAGAAGCAAGATGTCTTAGAGCCTTCAATGCTTTCACACACTATAGGAATCTCCTAGGGCAGCTATCTTGGCTTGGGTCCTGCCAGAAGCAGGCTCTCATGCAAGGATTTGAGCCCAAGGGGTTTATTTGGAAGGTCAACCCAGGAAGCCTGGTAGGAAAATAAAAAAGAGAGAGGGCAGGAAAGACAGCCCAAAGGATGAGTTAGCAAGCAAGTGGCCTCTGTGGGCACAAGGTTTTCATCTCAGTGGGGCTCTCGGAGCGATGGCATGGAATCATGCGTCTGAGTTAACACTTCCACAAGCAGGGGAGCTAGGGTAGGGATACACCAACTGTGGCTGGTCATTGGCTGAGGGATCCTGTTGCTGGGGTGGGGAGGAGTGTCAGTAATTGTCACTGTCAGCACTTGCTAGGTTTTCTAGGCAGAGCAGCAGATACCACAGTTAGAAGTCCAGCCCAGTGCACCAGCCAGCAGGGCCTGGAGAGATAGCCAGGGTGCTAACAGCGACTGCTACAAGGCATGGAGCTGCCATTTCCAAGGCTGATTCGATCACTAACAGGCTTCCATAGCTCATGTTCCAAGAAGAGTCTGTGGAAACCTCAGCCAGGGTCTCGTCCAAGGCCCAAGGACTCCACAAGTCTCAAACAATAGCCTCATAATGGCAAAGACTCACGTTTGCTCACCATCCCTCCAAAGCTGGGAGAGGAATCCACCCAAACATCAGGCATGTTTGCCTCTGCCCTACTCTCCGCTCATGTATCAGGACACCCACCCATTCCTGAGACTCTGGCCCCTGACTGGTTCTGGACGTCATTGTCCCAGCCAGACCTCACACCTGTGCAGTAAATTCCAGTTAGGGCAGGGTTCTAGTCCCAAACCTGGGGTTTCTAGGCTGGCTGAAAATAGGAAAACCATTCTAGAATGCCTCCTCCACTCCCCTCTGCTCTCACTGGCCAGCTGGCCTTGCAACCTTGTTTTTGAAAACTAAATAACAATACTAATCCCAGGAGAGGGGGAAATAGGGTGAGTCAGAGCATAGGTACCTGAAATTGAATTGTACCTCCTCTACTCACTAGGAGGCCTAAGTAATTTAATCTCCCTGAGCCTTAGGTTTATTTAAAAAATAAAGGCCCTTGCCGAAACCTGTTTGGCTCAGTGGATAGAGTGTTGGTCTGTGGACTGTAAAATGTCCCAGGTTTGATTCCAGTCAAGGACATGTGCCTTGGTTGTGAGCACATCCCCAGTGGGGGCTGTTGCAGGAGGCAGCTGATTGATGTTTCTCTCTCATCGATGTTTCTAACTCTCTATCCCTCTCCATTCCTCTCTGTAAAAAATCAATAAATTATATTTTTTAAATGAAAAATAGGGGCCCTAACTGGTTTGGCTCAGTGGATAGAGCATCGGCCTGTAGACTAAAGGGTCCCAGGTTTGGTTCCAGTCAAGGGCACATGCTGGGGTTGTGGGCTCGATCCCAGTAGTGGGTTTGCAGGAGGCAGCCAATCAATGATTCTCTCTCATCATTGATGCTTCAATCTCTCTCTCTTCCTCTCCTTTCCTCTCTGAAATCAATAAAAAATATATTTAAAAAAATAGAGATAATAACAGTACTTTCCTCATAGAGTTATTAAAATGTGTTAGTTGAAGGAGAATCCAAGATGGCGGCATAGGTAAATACCTTCTCTGCTGCCTCGCACAACAATTTCTAAACCACAACTAAAAGACAGAACGGACATCATCCAGAACCACAGGAAAGCTGGCTGAGTGGAAATTCTACAACTGGAAGGAAAGAAAGGGGCTCACAGAGAACCAGAGGAGCTGCAAAAAGCTGAGGTACGGAGATGCATGTGTGGAGAGAGCAGGTGCCAGAGTACCTGGCTGGCTTTCTCTGGCGGGAGAGAGATGGAGAATCCCAATGGCATTGAACCCCTTGTCCTACGACACTAAACCCCAGGTCCAGCCGAAACTCATACGGGGGGAGTTTGGACTGTGAAAAGGGAGAGGTGCGCGGAAATTTAGGGGAGTTGCAAAAGAGCAGAGGTTGGGCGGCACACGTAGCACTGAGTGCAGAAGACCGACTGCTGATTGTGCCGCTGGCTTTCACAAGTGGGCCACTTCTAATTGAGCCACTTCTAACTCCACTAAACCCCAGTTTCAGGCGAAACCCTGGGGACCCAGATTCATATGGTCCCGGAGTGCAGAGGAGCAGGAAAGGCAGCTGTCTAGAAGTACTGCGAGGGAGAGCGCCCCCGAACGCACACACAGGGACTGCTCCAGCGATTACCCAGTCACGTGAGACTCAGGGGCCGTGGAGGGCAGGGCCGACTGGAAGGCAAAGTGATCCGTTAAACCCTGAGACTCCACCCCTCCCAAGCTCAACAGAGAGGCTTTTTCGGATTTGCAAGTCTTGTATCATTAGGCTGAATCCAACACAGAAGTTCTCCCGGCAGAGTAAAAATGCCGAGACAAGGGAAAGGATCAGAAACAAAAAAAAAATGGAGGAAAACAAATGACTGGATATAGAGTTCAAAATCACACTTATAAGGTTTCTCAAGAATATCCTAGAAAAGATGGATAAAGTTAGCGAGACCCCAGAGGAGATGAAAAAGAACCAACAGGAGATGAAAAAGAACCAACTAGAGATGGAAAAGGACCGACTAGAAATTAAACATACACTGACTGAAATAAAAAATATTACACAGAGACCTAACACCAGACTAGAGGAAGGCAAGAATCAAGTAAAAAATTGAAATATAAAGAATCGGAAAACATTCAACTGTAAAAGCAAGAAGAAAAAAGAATCCAAAAATGTGAAGATAATGTAAGGAGCCTCTGGGACAGCTTCAAGCGTACCAACATCAGAATTGTGGGAATGCCAGAAGATGAGAGAGAGCAAGATACTGAAAACCTACTTAAAGAAATAATGACTGAAAACTTCCCACATCTGGTAAAAGAAATAGACTTACAAATCCAGGAAGCACACAGAACCCCATATAAAAGGAATCCAAAGAGGACTACACCAAGACACATCATAATTAAAATACCAAGAGCAAAAGACAAAGAGAGAATATTAAAAGCAGCAAGAGAAAAACAGTTTATTACCTACAAGGGAGCACCCATATGATTGTCAGCTGATTTCTCAACAGAAACTATGTAGGCCAGATGGGAGTGGCAAGAAATATTCAACGTGATGAATAGCAAGAACCTACAACCAAGAATACTCTATCTAGCAAAGCTGTCATTCAGAATTGCAGGGCAGATAAAGAGCTTCACAGATAAGAAAAAGCTAAAGGAGTTTATCAACTCCAAACCAGTATTATATGAAATGCTAAAAGGCACTCTTTTAGAAGAGGAAGAAGAAAAAGGTAAAAGCCAAAAAATTATGAACAACAAATACATATCTATCAACAAGTGAATCTAAAAATTAAGAGAATTAAAAATTTGATCAACAGAATAAACTGGTGAATATAATAGAATCAGGAGCACAGAAAGGGAGTGGACTGATAATTCTCAGGGGGAAAGGGGTGAGGGGTGTACAGGAAGAGACTGGACAAAAATCATACAGCTATGGATGAGGTCAACGTGAGGGAGGGAAGGGTAGAGAGAGGGTGGAAGCTGGGTGGAGGGGAGCTATGGAGGGAAAAAAAGAGAAACAAATGTAATAATATGAATAATAAAAATTTAATAAAAGAAAAAAATGTGTTAGTTATTAGAATGCAATGCACAGTGCTGGGGACAGTAACTACTCAGGAATAATGTCACGTCACCATGATAGCTCATGTTCACTGAGCTCTTATCAAGTGCCAGACAATGTGCTAAGCACTTGAATGACTAAATTCCAACTATCAACCCATCTACCTCTATGCTTTATCCTCATTTTAATGAGGTAGTGATGAGGTTCAGAGCAGCCAGGCTGCTGGCCCGAAGTCGCTATGGAGTAAGCAACCAGGAAAAATCTTCAAGTCTCCAGGAAAGGTTGCCTAGTGGAGAATCTCAGTGTGGAATAGGTTTGGTGCCACCCAAAGGCAACTGTGGCTGCCTTCTAGGTGATCTGGCCATGCCCAGTCCTTTCTCTTCCCCCATCCCAGAAATCTACAGAAAATCTTCGGGCCCCCATATAAATACCTGATCTTTGGAAGTAGAAGCTTCCCACTACTGGCCTCTCTTTTTATCAAAGCTTGACTCATGTCAAAAGGTCCCCTTCCTCCAGAAAGACTTCCATGATTATTTCCATCCCAGGCACACAGGGGACTGTGTTCTTCCTTCTCCCACCCCTACCCCCACTAGAGTACTACCTGCATGTGACACTCTTTTAGCATGTTAACCTTCTGACATCTTTACATTGGTCTCTTTGCCATTTGATCTCATGAGCAGGTATGGCTGCCCCCCAAAGGCAGAGGCATTGCCTTAAATCCAAAGCTACAATGCCTAGCCCAAGTGTGCCTGCCACAGGTACTCAATAAAGAGTCAAGCATCTTAACACTGAGAAATCATCAAGCACCTTCACCCCTTCCCTACATTTTACAGACAGGGGTACCAACCTATTTTAGTCACCAAGCCAGGCAATGAAGGAGCCAGACTTCAATCCATCCAGGACCCCTGATTCCCAGAGTGTTGTCTCTAACATGATTTATAACATTGAAATAATAGATAATATACCTAGCAAAGCGTTCATGAACACCTACTTTCCCACCACAACCACCACGCATCAATCTATCTCTCATCTCCCTGACCCACTTGTTCTTCCTCTCCTGTGACTTCTCTGCAGTGGCTGTAGATTTATGTCCCACCGTGAGACACTGGAATGTCAGCCATTAGTCTCCATTCCCCTACACTCTCAAATGAGATGGCCAAGATTAATGAAGCATCTTCTCTCAATCAGAAAGCCACATCAGGCTGTGCTTTTAGCCCAGTGAATTGTGCAGATGAATTAAAACCATTTGACCTTTTATTTTCCACAGAAGATTTGTGATGCTCCCCAACCCTGTCTAAGAAACAAGCTTGCTCCCAGCCACTTGTGGTGAGGAGAGTGGGCCCAGGAGGGCATCCTCTCTCAGCACTGGGGTTGGATTACTCCTAGGAGTGGCTGGGTGAGGGGGGCATGGGTATAACTCCACAACTCAACACACCACACCTAACAAAACAGAAGAGATCCTCCTCCCTCAACAGGCAGACAGGGCCTGGAAAATGGCCCCCAAATCCAAGTCCTTGATATGCACTGGGGAGCCCCAAACTGAGTCTGGAGTTTAGCTAAGGAAATATTCAAAACAGCTAACACCCAAGTACGGCCTTAAACCCAGGACTACAATGGCAAATTCCGATGAGATGGAATTTGGGCATGAGCACCAACCAATCAAAGCAGATGTCCACCATCAACTACCAAAAGGCCAGTGGGGTGCAGCTCAGGGCTGTCAGCCACCCCAGAGCATTTGCTCTTCCCAAGAAATGGAAAGGGTTGGGTATTGAGACAGAGAGACCAAAGAGAGAAGGACTGAGTAACATGGTAGGAGGCTAGAAACCAGTCTTGTAATAGTCAAGGGACATTTAAAAATATATATATTAACCGTTGTTTGTTTTTTTGCATTATAAATCACTCCTTTATACAACCCTTCAGTGAAGCCTTCTTCCATACAAATGCCTTCAAAGAATGGTGTGTGTGCGTCTCTGTCTGTCTGTATCTATGTATGTGTCTCTCTGTGAGTCTATTTGTATCTATGTATGTGTCTGTGTCTGTGTGTGCCTGTGTGTCTGTTTACATATGTTTTTGTGTGTGCATGTATGTCTTCTATGTGTGTGTCTGTATGTTGTATAGCGGGGGTAGAGCAGCAAAGAAAAATGGAGAATTCTCTATCTGCTCCCCATGTTTCTGGACAGGAACAGCACGCTCGGGATCCCTACGTCATCACTAGACTAAACTAATTCAGCAGAAGCTCATAGCTAGAGGTGGCCAGGAGCCGGCCAGGAATTTTTAGAACACTTGGGTCACAGTTGCTTTTAACACATTCATTCAAGGTTCAAGGAGCCTGGGGTCCAGGAAATCTTATCCAGATCTTAACAGTCAGAGTAATTCAAGGTGACATCTGAGTTACATGTGCAATACTGAAGTCACCCTCTCTACCCCAGCACCCACTCATGACTCCATCATGTGACTAAAAGGCACCCCAGCCAGAAGGGCTGCAATCTGGAGTCAGCCTTGACCTCTGTTCTCATGCTAGTGGCCAACATGGTGAGATGCTTTCTCAGTGTCCACTGCCCATTTCTTCCCGGCTAACTGAGCCCTCATTTGATTTGGGGGAGCACAGAGGAGGAAAGGAGGAAGCGACATTTTAGAGGAGCCTGGAAAGAGAGATGGGATTTGAGCAGAAAGAGGAGCAAGAGAGCACCCTTAGCAAAGTACTGCTTTTATAGCTTGTTAATAAATACTTTTCTGCTCTAAAAAAAAAAAAAAGTAAATAGCATTTAGAGCCTGTAGCAAATTACAAAAGCTGGAGTGACCAATGAACCCCTAAAGAGGGTGCCCTGGGAAGAGGACTGTGCCTGTGGTTTGCAATGCCTGTTAAGGAATTTGGACTTTCTTCAGCATGGAGCCATGGAGGGTTTCTGAGCCTGCTGACAAGGGAAGGGAGGCTGGAGGCCAGAGGTTGTGGAGACAGCCACCTGTTTCCAAGGCAGCTCTGGTCTACTATTGTTTCCAGGACACCCAAGCACTGCCCGCTGTGAGGACGATGGTGCTTAGGCTGTATGAGGGCCCGGAGACATTTCACTCGCATAAAATCTCCCTTCTCTTCACCATTTCCCATCTCCAGTAGGAAAAAAATGCCTCTGACCTCCGCCCGCAGTTGTGCGGCATACACAGGTTCTCCCTGGTAAAACCTAGGTGCACTGGAGGGTCTCCACAGACGGAGGGGCGGAGCCATCTGAGCCCCGCACCTACCTGGACCACCTTCCCATTTTCCAGCAGAACATGGCCTTCCGAGCTCATCACCGGGGTGGATCCGCTCAGGAAAACCTCCTGCACTAAAAACAAAATCAGAAAAATCAACCAACAGCAAGTGAAACCCATTATAGAGCCCAGCCGCCCGCCACACCCCTGCGGTTCACTCGCCAGCAAAACACCCAATCTACACCTCGCCCTTTTTGGGACCTCTCCTATAGCTTGTCAATATCATTTTTCTGTTTAAAAAAAAAGTGTGACTTCCTTATGGGAACTCTCCTGATAGGAAGAAATTTAGACCTTCATGAACAAATTGTTTAGCAAACTGATAGAAATCCAAAGGGGAAATATATTCTGTAATATACAAAAAAAAGTCTCCCCCTCTCCACACACACACACACACACACACACACACCGGCACCCAGGCACTCCCAGCCCATTCTCCAGGCCCAGAAACCTCCTTGCCCTTGGCAGCTGGGCCGTGAAGAGCCTTTTCCCCAAATCCCCACCATCTGGCATTTTTGTCTGCAAAGCACAAGCTCTTCTACCCGGGCTGCCTGCCCACCCTGCAGATGGAGGCCAGGCGGTGGCGAGGGCTGCCTGGGGTTTGCCTCCCTGCCGCGGTAACCACACACACACACACACGCACACACACACACACACTCACCCTCTCAGCCCTGCTTGCCTCCTGGCCCTGCCATAGTAGGCTCAGGCCAAGCCTGCCTCATCTGCCAGATCTGTCCTTCTGTCCTTCCCCCACCTACCCTCTTTACCAGCCAAGGGAAGCAAATGTCAGAGGGAGCAAGGGAGGGCGGAAGCAGCCACAGGGCCAGCAGCAGGACTGGAGAAAGGAAACCAGGGGGTAGGCACAATCAGGCAGGTAGCAGGGAGGGCTTCATTTGCTGGGCCATCTGTTAGGAGCAAAGTAGAGGCACCCAGGTCCACAGCCCAGGAACCCACTGAACACAAACTCACACACTCACCCATGCACAGAGCCACACACACAGACACATGCACACACATACAGACAACCATACGTGTACCACATATCCACAGGATTTCACACACATATACACTCATACCCACATCCTCTCCTACATGTACACATATAAATGTATACAAATAGGCACATGTACACACATACGCAAACATGCATAGCTACCTACATAAAGTCATAAACACACTCATACTCATGCACACAGATATACATAACAATAGACTGTGCTTAAACTAATACCCATATGTAGTCAAATATATATGCACATATTAACACTCATAATCACATATTCCCACACTTGTACATCCTCTCACATCTACCCATACACACCCATGCAAATACAAAAGCAAGTGTGTACATATGCATACTCGCAAATATACAGCACATATGCATCAATGTATATATGTATATATGTTCCTACCTACACTCTCACACATACAGACACAAATATATGTACTATCTCATAGGCACACCTCTGCACACATTTATACATGTACGTATATAAATGCTTGCCTACATGCATACATAAATACACAACTATGTTGTCATAGCTCAGACTGCTATTACAAATACCATAGGCAGGCTGCTTGAACGAGCTATTGTTTCTCACAGTTGTGGAAGCACCTGCAGATTCAGAGTCTGGTGAGAACCATCTTCCAAGCTTGTAAACAGCCAGCCACCTTCTAGCTTCATCCACACAGGGCAGAGAGATAGTTCTCCCGTCTCTTCCCTTTTTATAAGGGCACTAATTCCATCATGAGTACCCCACCCTCATGGCTTCTTCCCTCCCAATTATGTCACCTCTAATTACCATTACATTGGGGGGTTTAGGGCTTCAATATATAAATGTGTGGGGACACAAAACATCCAATCCCTAGCAAATGTGCATATAAAGAAACATACATGCATACCTATATATAGTCATACACACATCCACAGACCCACATACATGTACACAACCATATACATACACATTTTTATACTAAAATAAACAGTCATGCCCTGGCCAGTGTGGCCCAGTTGGTTGGGCATCATGCTGTGCACTTAAAGGTGTCTGGTTTGATTCCCAATCAGGCCACAAGCCCATGAGGCAGGTTCAGTCCTCAGTCAAGGCACTTACAAGAGGCAACCAATGGATGTTTCTCTCTCTCTCTCCCTAACCCTTTCTCTCTTCCTAAAATCAGTAAAAACATTTAAAAATAAATAAAAATTTTAAAAACACTCATATATATAATAAAAACTAATGCTCAGGAGCCTCCAATGGGCCTCATCATTTAATCTGCTGGCCATCTCCCTGCCATCCCCACATGCCATCCTCCCCTGCCTCTACCACCTTGACATCATCTGCTGCCCACCAGAGAAACACCTGATCCAGCCATTCTCAAGCCTGGCCCTCTCAGAATCCCTCAGGCACTATCTACCTAATCTGACCCTGGAACCCTGCTCCAGAGTTTCTGATTGCATTGATCTGATGTGGGACTTAGGTACTGTGTTTGGTTTTTAAGTTCTACAGCTTCTCTGACATACTTTCCCTCTCCCAGCTCCATAACCTCAAGTCAATAAAACAGAATATGTAGTCAATAACAGATGCTGGTGCATGCAAGACCTTCCTATCAAATCAAGGATGCTTCCCAAACCAGTGAAAACAGAATGAGTGATTCAATAAACAGAGTTGGAAAAATTGGATACCTGGGAAAAAATCCTGTTGAGCCTTGCCTCACAGCATTACATCCAAAGGAAAAATAAAAAACTACAAGAAAATGTCACTGAATCTTTATCTGGCTTCTCTCTAAACACAAACACGAACACTGGAAGGAACCACAATGGAAGGGATCAAGATAAAACTACCAGGATGTACAAGTTTGAAAGTCAAAAATCAATATACCCCCATGGCTGAAACTGGACGACAGGGATGGGGTGAGGAGTTCATTATGCTACTGCTCTGTTTTTGTATATGTTTGAAAATGTCCATGGTTAACAATAAAAGTTTTTCAGAGTGTTAAAAATCAACATAAATGTAAAAGGCAAACACCCAAAGGGAAATACTCCTTTACCACAATGTGGCATTTGAACCAGGCTTATCTTTCAGTGTAAGAGCTTCTTCAGATGACTAGCATTCTTTAGAGCACCAGGAGGTAGGAAGTGACATTTATGGGTCACCCTCTCAGCATCCAATTCCCCTTCCTTCTTCTTCAAGGGCCTTGATTTCCATTGAAAGATCCACGTGGTTCTGACTCCATCTCCCACCCCATTGAGATCCTGTGACATAGCTACCCCAAACAGTGCATTGAATTCCCAGCCATTGTGATTGGCTAGGAAGGAGCATGTGGCCGAGGCAGCCCCCTCAGAATGAATCTCAGGCTTCTAGAGGGTCAGGGACAAAGAAGCTTTCTTTCTTGGTCGATTTTAACGAAGCCCCAAGAGCTGCTGGAAACCAGGAAGCCTCCACCCTGCAGAATAAAGCCAGCACTAGAAAGTAGCACCAAGAAGTCAAGAGAAAAAAAGGGTTCTGTGACATTTTTAAAAAATCCTCTACCAGCCCAGCCACTGTGCTTCAGCAGTGTTTGAGCATCAGCCTACGAATTGGAAAGTCACAGTTGGATTCCCAGTCAGGGGACATTGCCCAGGTTTCTGGCACAATCCCCGCTAGGGATTATATAGGAAGCAGCCTATCAATGATTCTCTCTTATCATTGATGTTTCTATCTCTCCCTCTCCCTTCCTCTCTGAAATCAATAAAAATATTTTTAATAAAATAAAAATAAAAATCTTGGACCAAGTTATACCCACAGCTAAACCTGCTCCTATTTAAATGCAATAGAAACCATGGACCCAGACAATAGTGGGGTGAAGGCCTGTGGAGGGGATGGGAAGGAGGGAGGAGGTCACTAAGGGGGAAAGAGGGATATCTGTAATACTTTCAACAATAAAGGTAAACTTTTTAAAAATAAAAATAATGCATGTGCTCGACAAAAATTCCATTTTTTTCCTTGGGCTTCTGTTACTTGCAACCAAACTAAAATAAGCTAAATGGGCCTGAATGTGTAGTGATATCCAAGCATGCCCCCAACAGGGGGCAGAGGGCAAATTTTGCATGTGCCCCACAGGTGAGCAGGGAGGCTCAAGGAAGTGCTGGCTCAGGCAGGCCTCCCTTCCTCAGAGGTTGTGTGGGTCTCACTGGTGGACTGGATTCTGCTCTGACTCCTCTCCAGGCTTCTCCCAGGCCCCTTCTCTCTCCCTCCCTTTGAGAACATAAATTCGGACACCACTGGGGCCGCTGCCCACAGCAAGGCAGGTCTCCCTCAGTGACAGCCTACTCTGCCCAGGAAGGTGGAGACAGCTGGGGCGGGTACTCTCTGTGACTTTGACAGAAACCAAGAAGTTTCCACCTGAAGCTTCCCTCTCCTGCCCTGAGATGGGAAAGCAGGTCAGGGAACCTTCCAGCAGAATGAAACCTCACTGGGAGTGATCAGTGTTGCAGGGGGTGGTCAGGAGAGGCCAACTTCACTGGCCAGCTGATATGGCCGCTACCACTTGACGAGGCCAAAACAGTGCCTTCTTCATACAGCCAGAAAGGACCAAACTCTCAATGACAGTTAAATCGGAACCCCTGATGGACAAACCCAGCAGCCCCTGAGTTCAGCTCCAGTGGCAGCTTTCTCTCTGTAGACCCGGAAGACTCATTCCCCTATGCAGATGCCTTCAGGCAGTTCAGCCTCTGAAGAGTCCTAATGAGCGTGATGTTGGGGCCAATGAGGACGCATCCTCCTCAGGGGTGAGGAGGCATGATGACCTGAGCTGCCCCTGCACAGGCCTGTCCTGAGGGACCAGAACACTCAACACCCCACCTGCTTGTCCAGGCCCCTGAACTCTGCTCCAAAATGTATTTTCCCAATTTGCTCCTAGGAATCCTGGCTCTTCTAAGACAGCTTTTTTTCCATAATCACGTTTGTCTGCTTTTAGTTATTTCCTTTCCCAGTTGTTATGTTTGCATTCTTGCTAAATATATTTTGAATGTAATATCTGCTAGACAATATAAAAAATAAATGTAAAAAATTAAGTTAAAATGTGTAACATTAAGATGACCCTTATATTCTCCCCAACAACCTCAAACCTAGAACATTAACAGTAAATTCTCTCCACCTATCCCATCCCCATACTTTCCTCCCCTCAAAGTGGCCACATCTTGAATTTGGGGTATATCATTCTTTTATGTTTACTGCAGTGTTTTCACATATGAATGAATTATAAAATTAATCATACTCTATGTAGTTATGTAGACTTGCTTAGTACACTTAATATTATGTTTCTAGGATACATCCATTAGTCCCAAATAGCTGAGGTATGTTCATTTTAATTGCTGCATATTATCCCTTTGTGTAAATGTGTTCTCATTTATCTATCACCCACCTAACCATAGACACTCAAGTTGTTTGAGTTGCTGGGGTTTTCACTCTATCCTAAATATGTTACTAGCAACATTTCTGCACACATTTGCATACATGTGGTGCCCACATGCAAGGAGCTCTCGGGGCCCACTCCTAAGAGCAGCATTGCTGGGTCAGTGGATGTTCCCATGCTCGCTTTCAGGAAACGGTCTAATTGGGTACCCACATTCTCTAAGTATGTGGTTGCCTTATTATTAGCTCCCCAATTTATAAGGGAATTGATTCTAAATGTCTACCCAGACCTGTGGTGTACAGTGTCTTGCTGTGGATGGAGCCCACTTCCCTGCCATGTGACTGGCGTTGACCAAAGAAACAAGAAATGACAAGCACCTTATATCTGAGCAGAGACTTTAAGAGCCATCACAAGGTTCCACCTGTGCTCTTTCTCCCTCTGCCATGAGATCATCCCATCCCAGATGGGAGCTATTCCACCTGCCGGATCCTTGGAGAAAGGTGCCTGGAGCAGAGCAGCAGCCAACACATGTGACAAAGGACATGGCTAAAAAACAAACATTTGTTGTTATAAGCCATCGTGTTTGGGGGCTGTTTGTTGCTGCCTCCTAATATAGTAAAACTTGCCAGGTGCAAAATGTTGGATTAGTATATTTGAGTATCTCCTACATACCAGGCACAGTGCAGGGTTCTGTGAAAGCCATGATGACCAGTATAAGTCCATTCACACTCGAGATAAGCAGCAGGTCCCAAAGGCCCTAGAGATTTTCTGGTACAACTGCCAGGGACAAACTCATGAGTTATGATTCTTTCTGTCAGAAATGATATGCTTGATTTTAAAACATGGGAATTAAGCTTGAAGCAGGATAGACACAGGAGCAATAGTATTATCAGGGCCTATTCTCTCTCTCTCTTGGCTGAGTTTTCCTCTGTGTTTGTCTCCCCACCCAGACAGTTCTCAGTTCTTCTCTATGGTGGCCAGTTGGCCACCAGCAGGTGCAGGCTGCTTTTTCATATCCCTAAGACCTCCAATTCAGACAAGCCCTTGGCCCGACTCCCACAGCCCAATGGGGCCCCTAGCCCATCCCTGAAACAGTCAATGTCCAGAGGAATGGGATACTCTGATTGGACCAGGCCTGAATCACATGACATCCTTGGAGCTGATGAGAGGGTCTCCTTTACCCAAACTATGTGGGCTGAAAATAGACTCAGGAAAAATCAGGGTGCTCTTACCAGAAGGAGAAACAGATGTGGACAGGCAAACCCCATTGCCCTTCCTGGTAGTGCCCCGAGCTGGCTCCTTGGGTCTCTGAGAGGTGGCTGTGCCACCGTCACGGAGGGAGTGTTCACTCCATAGGACCAGCAAGTACTACACGCCAGGCCTTGAATTGCCCCCAGAGAACCCTCTGTTACACAGCTACCAATACACCACTGCCCCTCGTCCTAGGTTTCCTATTGGTCACAGTTCTAGCTCTGCTCCATGTCACAGTGTCTCTTGGATAAGTCCCTGGACTTCCTGGGACTTGATTCTTCAACGCTGTCAGGTTGGGCTGGTTCTTGTATCTCCGTTATTTTTAAGGTATCTTGCATCTCTGACAGTTGCAAGGTTGTGACACTCAGAAAGTGTGTGTGTGTGTGTGTGTGTGTGTGTGTGTGTACGTGCATGCACATTTAAATTTGCTTTCTGTGCATCAGAAACCACCAGTGCAGGCATTAGCTATAAATTCCCACACAGGCTGGTGGCTGCACTTCTTCACTGGGGCTATGAAATTACTTTCCCTCCGAAGGTGCACATGCCCAGGCAGAAGGAGCAACACTGTTGACAGATGGTGGGGAAACTTCACAGGCCCATAATTGAGACTTATTTTCATACATTTGTGCCAGTTTGAAATCTAATTGCCAATAAAACAATACTGTGATACTGCCACATCGAATACTTCTGCCACTCTCCAAAGTTACACTTGAATCCACTAGTAAATTCTAATCTCCCAGAGAAAAATATTTTCCCTCTCGTCGGAAAAGCAGTGCCATAAATCCACGGGCAGTGGTTCATTTTCAAATGCGAACCTCCTTTCTCTGTCCCCAAAGAGCCCTCAGTGGGCTAACGTTGGTGCCTGCAGAGCAGTAGAGACTGTTTGTGTACTTGGCAGAAGCACAGATGTGCTTGGGGAGCCTTGGCAGAGGGACGAGTTGCTGGGCAAGGTAACCCCAACTCCTTGTGAAGCAACCAAGCAACAAGTTTGGAAAGAGTTGAACCCCAATAGTGGGTTAAGCAGCGGAAACCCAGTAGCACTCCTGAGCGTGGGAAGGTGCTGGAGCACCGACCACCCCTCCCTGCTTGTCTGTGTTCACTCCCATGATGGAAAGGTTTGAGAAGAGATCGATCCAGATCAATGGAGGCTGAAAATAAAAAATCGGGCTTTCAGTGGGATGAAGGAAACGGGCTGGGTTCGTTGTATCTGCTGAAAAACGCAACCTGTCACCTCAAACCACAGGCCTGCTAATTGCGGCAGTAGCCATCCTTCACCAGGCAAAGCCCATTTTACAACGAAATCATTGCTGTGGCTAAATCTGCGGCGGGCCTGTGCCCAGTCCAGTGCTGTGAATACAGCAAATACAGGTTTTGCTCTGAGAGGGAGGTCAGCAGTTTTCCCATTTTTACAGACAGGAAGCTGGGGCTCAGATGATAAACAATTTTGCCTTCAGGATGTGCCATGGGATTTGAACTGGGACTATGTGATTTAATCCATGTCCAGGTCTTTTGTTTGGGGGTTAAGTGACATAGTTAACTATGGAAGCTTAATAAAGTTCGGTTCCCTCTCTCCCACTGCCCCCCACCCCACTCCGAGTTCTGCCTTGGGGTATGGTCCCTGCTCTTTCCATTAGAATTCATCTCCCCACCTCCCACAAACAGGCCCCTAAATATTTGAAGATGGTTGTCACCACTTCCTGGAGGCTTCCCTCGGTTTCTATGACATTGCCAATCATGGCCTGACATCTAGGCCACTATTTTTCAAATGGTAGCCAGTATAAAAATGAAAATTTGGTGAAATGCACATTTTGACTCAGGAGGTCTGGGTGGGGCCTGAGAGTCTGTGTCTCTAACCAGCTCTGGGAGGGGAGGTACTGCTAGTCATGGGCCACACTCCGTGTAGTAACCACAGGGCGCAACCAGTAGCCACTGGCCACCTGTGGCTACTGAGTACTAGAAGTGTTGCTAATGCCACTGGTGGATTAAATTTTTAGTGCATTTAATTTTAATTATTTAACATTTAAGTTAAAAAGTAAAAAGCTGTATGAAATAGATTCCATAAAACACAACTTACTTTTTTAGTAAGACTATATTTCAACCATTGAAAATTTAGTGTCTGAATAGAAATATAATATACACATGCTGGATTTCAAAGACTTAGTATTCAGGAAGAAAAACTAACATAATACTCATTAATAATTTGTTTATACTGATTACAAACAGAAATCATAAAGTTTTTGATATACGGAGTTACCCAAATCATATTATAGGCTACTAGAAAATTTTTCATTTTAGCAGTCTATTGCCTTAACCACTCATCCACCTCATCCCAAAATTGTTTAATTTTAGATCAATAAATAGATAGGTGACAGAGAGATAGCTAGGACTTGCATTATATTTCTATTAAACAGCCATGGACCATTCACCAGCCTGACCACCCTTTTCGTGGCTGAGCTTCAACTACCAGCATTCCATGGACACACGGTCTGGACACTGTCCTCAGCCTAAGGCTACTGGGTTGGGTGGCATGAGTTTGGGGCGACTGCAGCAATCCACCCCTGCGCTTTTGGCATAACCTAGCGTTTATCCCCCCTCCCCCAACCTCTCCGTGCATAGTCTAGACTTTTGCAATGTTCGCATTGTAAGACAGTGCAGGTTTCCCTGCTCATTTTCTCCAGTTTGTTTCAGGCCATGCTTCATGCCACTCCGGGTCTCCCATGCATCGTGATGCCATCACTCAACATATCCCTCTCAACTTCATGGCTTCCTCATTTTGATAAGCTCACCTTTATGCCTCCACCCAGGGCAGCAATTATATTGTTGAAGGGAAAAGACCACCTCGAGAGATGTATGTCTGGCCCCGGAGCCCTGTTTCCAAGATGACAGCAGCCTACTTATCAGCACCCTTGGGAACCACTGTTCATTCTGCATGCCTGTGCTATCACCGAAAGCCTCCTACTCCTCTCTCTGCAGAAAGGTGCAAGCGCTTGTCTACAGCGCCGCTGAAATTTCAGTGCCAGGAAACTAACCATGGAAATAGTAATGAGTGTGTGTGAAAATACAGCCACAGGAAGTTCCTCACAGTGCTGGTTATGGTGGACAACAATAAGGAGGAATTTACATGATGTCTGCAATCAGGAACCGGCTAAAATAGACTATGATGAATCCACCTACTGCAATGATCTGCATCCATTTAAAAAGATGATGTTATAGAAAATATTTCGACATGGGAAATTGTCCTTAATCTATGTAAATGCTGAAAGCATGCTACAGAATAGTATATAAAGAATGATGGTGGGAGAGGCAAGATGGCAATTGGCAGGAAGGTAGGGGGGGAGAGTGTGTGAGAGAGTGACAGAGTAATAGAGGTGTGTAGGGGCATGTGTGGGTGTGTATGTGAGTGAAATAGGGACAGTTAGACACTGCAGTTCTTCCAGGGGCTGCCATTCCAGTCAGTCTTAGATGGCAAAACACTCCGAGGCCACTGCAAACACTCTGGGGAGGACACCGGCGGCCCAGAGACCACCCCATCTTGAAGAACTAAACTGCTTGAGACTAGGATCCTGGCCTTGCCACCACCCAGTCTGGTCTTAGAAGCAAACCAGGACCCTACAACAGCTCTGGTAAAAGACCTGCCACCACAGCTGCACATCCAGGGACACCAGGACTCTAGACACCCGGTCGCAGATTTCTGTGAGTCACAAAGCCAATCCCACTGCCTCCATGGCAGCAACATAGAAACTACCAGATCCCAGCCGCACAATAAGGCTTTCTGCACACACAAAGCAGTGGCAACTCTGTCTGACTTTGAGCCTTGGTGTCAGACATAAGAAGTTTATTTCCCGCAACTAGTCTCTGCGCCCAGGCAGGGAGACTGAGCAAAATTCAAGCCTAGCCACGCATCCATAGGGAGGTGGTCTTCTGTGACCAGATCTTGCACCCATGCATGGCAGGAAGACAGCATTGAACTTGACCTCGGTCTTGTGAACTCGGGGAATTTGTTTCCCACGACTCATCTACACACCCAGGCAGGGAGACTGAGTGGAATTTGAGTTTACCTGCTCAGCCCTAGGGAGGTAGCTTTCTGCAACCAGATCCCACACCCACACAGGGCAGGGAGACAGTGCTGAACTTGAGCCTGCACTTGCAAACTTAGGTAATTTGTTTCCCTCAACTCATCTCCAAGCCCAGAAAGGGAGGCAGTCCTGAATTAAGCATAGGTGCACAACCTTGGGGAGATTGTTTTCTGTGACCAGATCCTTCATCCACACAGGGAGTCAGCACTGAATTTGAGCCTGGGGGTGCAAACCCAGGGAGTTAGTTTCCCATGACTAGACCCTGCACCTTAGCAGAGAGGCTGTGGTGAACCTGGATGTGCAGTCTCAGGGAGTTTGTTCCCTATGACCAAACCCAAAAAGGCAGCACTGAATTTGAGCCTGGATACATGGACACAGGGAGTCTGTTTTCCACAGTGCACATCCACATGACCAGACCCCATACCCAGACTAAGGAGCAGTGACAACTGATTTTGATTCAGGACAAGTGCACACAGAAGGTTGTTTACCACAGGGCAAAAGTTGACCTCCTGCCAACACAGTGCAACTGAGCAACCCGGTCTCCTGGGCAGATCAGGGATACTGAATCTCCACACAATTGGCAGCACTGACCACCAGTGACTAGACTCCATTCCTCATTATGAATGCCTAAGATCCCTGATTCTTAGTACATCCACACTAAGAGCCAGTGGCTCCAATTCTTGGTGCATGTCCACACAGGGACCTGATTCTCAGTGTGAAGTAGCACAAAGAAACAGAGATTCTGATACTCCATTCTTGGCATGGACACAGGGAGCCTCTGACTCCTGACATGCAATAGGGGACTTTGATTTTTGGCACACACCAGTGGGATCTGTTTCAATATGGCACAGGCAGGGTCCCTGTTTCTAGGTGCACAATCGATGCCACATTAAGCACCTGTGACTCTGACAAAGGGTGAGAGTGGTTCCCACCAACCCACAGCAACCACATGTCTTGGTATCAGAGCTCTTCAGTGACACTTAGAAAGTGAAAAACTTACACACACATACTCCAGGCCCCTGCAACTTGACATCTGAACCTTCTGGTGATAGTCAGAATGGGGAGACAATGAAGCAATCCCCAGAGGAAAGAAAAGGAGGAATCGCCAAGTAAAGAAATAAGTGAAACAGAAGCATGCAACATGAGAGAAAAAGAGTTCAGAGTAACGGTCATACAGTTCATACACCAGATGGTTGAGAAAATCAACAACCTATGCAAAAATCAGGAAAAAATTTAAAATGATATAGCTACAATCAAAAACACCATGGAAGGCTTCAACAGTAGACTAGAAGAAGCAGAGGACCAAATCAGCAAGTTAGAAGATCAGGTACAGAAACAAGCCCAATCTGAATAGCAACTAGAGAAAAAAATTTAAAAACAGAAGGAAAGGTTAAGGAGTTTTGGGACAATGCAAAATGAAATAACATACATATAATAGGGCTGCCAGAAGGACAAGAAGAGCTGCAAGAATTAGAAAATTTATTTGAAGAAATAATGACAGAAAACTTCCCTGATATGGGGAAGAAAAAAGTCACTCAAGTACAAAGAGTCCCAAGCAAGATGAATCCCAAAAGACCCACACCAAGACACGCCATAATTACAATGGCAAATGTTCATGACAAAGACAGAATCTTAAAGGCTGCAAGAGAGAGACAGAGAGTTACCTACAAAGGATCACCCATCAGATTATCAAAGGATTTTTCAACAGAAACACATCAAGCTAGAAGAGAATGGAAGGAGATATATACAAAATGATGCAAAGCAAGGGATTCAATCCAAGAATATTCTATCCAGCAAGACAGTCAATCAAAATTGAAGGGGAAATCAGGAGCTTCACAGACAAAAAAAAATGGCTATGGGAGTTTATCACTAGCAAACCAACAATGCAAAAAATGCTAAAGGAAATGCTGTAAAAAGAAGAAACAAAAAGGTAAGAAGGAACTCAGCCTCAAAAAATAAATATGGGGAGCTGAAACCGGTTTTGCTCAGTGGATAGAGCATTGGCCTGCGGACTGAAAGGTCCCAGGTTCGATTCCAGTCAAGGGCATGTATCCTGGTTGTGGGCACATCCCCAGTAGGGGGCACGCAGGAGGCGGCTAATCAATGTCTCTCTCTCATCGATGTTTCTAACTCTCTATCCCTCTCCCTTCCTCCCTGTAAAAAATCAATAAAATATATTTTTAATAAATAAATAAATAAATAAATAAATAAGGTGAGAAACCAAGATGGCGGCAGAGGTGAACACCTAAACTGCTGCCTCGCACAACAATTTCAAAATTACAACTAAAAGACAGAACAGAAACCATCCAGAACCACAGGAAAGCTGGCTGAGTGAAAATTCTATAACTAGAAGTAAAGACAGGGACTCAAAGACTCAGAGGAGCTGTAAAAACCTGAGGTATAAAGACATGCTCCTGGAGAGAACCGGTGGCGGTGGTGGGTCTGGCTGGCTTCCTCTAGCGGGAAGGAGATGGAAAATCCCAACTGCACTGAACCCCACTTCTGACTGCACTGAACCACAGTTCCAATCGAGACCTATACGGGGAAGTCTGGACTGTTGTGAAAAGGAAGGAGTGCAGGGAAACTTAGGGGAGCAATGAAAGTGCACGTAAAAGTGCACACACAGAGTGCTGACTGCTGATTGTGTCACTGGTGTTCTCTAGCAAGAGGAAAACAGAACCTTCCAACAGCATTGAAATCCAGGTCCGACTGCACTGAACCCCAGTTTCGGGTGAGACCCTGGGAACCCAGACACATACGGGTCCCTAGAGTGCACAAAAACTCAGGGGAAACAGAAAGGCAGAGGTCTGGAGGCATGCATGCATGAACACAGAGAGGGCTGCAGTAATTACCCAGAGACACTGAGACATAGGGGCTACTGTGTAGGCCAGGGCTGACGGGAAGCCAATGCCATCTACTCAGCCCTGAGACTCCACCACATCCAAGCCCAGCACAGAGGCTGTTACAATCTTGCAAGTCGTAAGGCTGAGTCCAGCACAGAAGTTCTCCAGGCACAGACACAGCTGATCCTCACAACCAATTAGTTTGGAGGTCAATTCCCTCCAGTGATACCAACAACAACCAGGAATTAGTTACAACAAGACTGTACACACAGTTCACAAAGGGGTGCACCAAGAGTGTCCACCTCAGGTAATTGGAGAGGCAGAGCTAATGGGTCATAATGGACACCTAGCACACCTACCCTACCAACTCAGGGAAGCAGCGAAAAATGTGGAGACAAAAGAACAGATCACAAACGAAAGAAATGGAGGAAAACAAATGACTGGGTATAGATTTCAAAATCACAGTTATAAGGTTTTTTAAGCATTTCCTAGAAAAAAAATGAATAAATTTAGTGAGACCCAAGAGGAGATAAAAAAGGACCAACTAGAAATTAAACATACACTGACTGAAATAAAAACTATTATACAGAGACCTAACAGCAGACTTGAGGAACGCGAAAGTCAAGTCAAAGATTTGAAATATAAAGAAGCAGAAAACACGCAACTGGAAAAGAAAAAAGAAAAAAAATCCAAAAATGTGAAGATAGTGCAAGAAGCCTCTGGGACAACTTCAAACATACCAACATCAGAATTGTGAGGGTACCAGAAGAAGAGAGAGAGCAAGATACTGAAAACTTATTTGAAAAAATAATGACTGAAAACTTCCCCCACCTGATGAAAGAAATAGAATTACAAGTCCAGGAAGTGTACAGAACCCCAAACAAAAGGAATCCAAAGAGAACCACACCAAGACATATCATACTTAAAATACCAAGAGCAAAAGACAAAGAGAGAATATTAAAAGCAGCAAGAGAAAAACAGTTCATTATATACAAGGGAGCATCCATACAACTGTCAGCTGATTTCTCAACAGAAACTATGCAGGCCAGATGGGAGTGGCAAGAAATATTCAAAGTGATGAATAGTAAGAACCTACAACCAAGATTACTCTACCTAGCAAAGCTATCATTCAGAATTGAAGGGCAGATAAAGAGCTTCACAGGTAAGAAAAAGCTAAAGGAGTTCATCAACACCAAACCAGTATTATATGAAATGCTGAAATGCTTAACATTCTTTAAGAGGAAGAAGAAAAAAAAGGTAAAGATAAAAATTATGAACAACAAATACATATCAACAAATGAATCTAAAAATCAAGTGAATAAAAAAATCTGAGGGGAATCCAAGATGGCGGCAAGGTAAACACCTACACTGCTGCCACGCACAACAATTTCAAAACTACAACTAAAAGACAGAACAGACATCATCCAGAACCACAGGTAAGCTGGCTGAGTGGAAGTTCTACAACTAGAGGGAAAAAGAGGGGCTCACGGAGACCCAGAGGAGCTGCAAAAAGCTGAGGTACGGAGACGCGCGCTAGGAGAGAGCGGGTGCCAGAGTACCTGGCTGGCTTTCTCTGGCAGGAGGGAAACGGAGACTCTCAAAGGCATTGAACCCCTTATCCTACGACACTAAACCCCAGATCCAGCCGAAACTCATACGGGGGGAGTTTGGACTGTGAAAAGGGAGAAGTGCACGGAAATTTAGGGGAGTCGCAAAAGATCAAAGGCCTGGTGGTGCGCACAGCACTGCGCGCAGGACAGACTGCTGATTGTGCCACTGGCTTTTGCGAGTGGGCGGGAGACAGACCCTCCCATCTGCGCCACTTCTAACTTCACTAAACCCCTGTTTCAGGCGAAACCCTGGAGACCTAGGCTCGTGTGGTCCTGGTGTGCAGGGGAGCCGGAAAGGCAGCGGTTAGAGGCACTGCGGGCCCTCCAGCACAAGGACTGCTCCAGCCATTACCCAGTCACGTGAGACTCAGGGGCCATGGAGGGCAGGGCCGACTGGAAGGCAAGGCAGTCCCTTAAGCCCTGAGACTCCACCCCTCCCAAGCTCAACAGAGGCTTTTGCGGCTTTGCACGTCTGGTATCATAAAGCTCAATTCAACACAGAAGTTTCCCTGGCATAGTGAAAATGCCAAGACAAGGGAAGGGTTTACAAACAAAAGAAATGGAGGGAAAAAAGACTGGATATAGAGTTCAAAACGACGCTTATAAGGTTTTTCAAGAATATGCTAGAAAAGTTGGATAAATTTAGTGAGACCCAAGAGGAGATGAAAAAGGACCAACTAGAGATGCAAAAGATTCAACTAGAGATGGAAAAGGTCCAACTAAAGATGAAAAAAGACCAACTAGAAATTAAACATACACTGACTGAAATAAAAACTATTATACTAACAGCAGACTAGAGAAAGGCAAGGATCAAGTCAAAAATTTGAAATATAAAGAAGCAGAAAACATTCAACTGGAAAAGCAAGAAGTAAAAAGAATCCAAAAATGTGAAGATAATGTAAGGAGCCTCTGGTACAGCTTCAAGCATACCAACATCAGAATTGTGGGGGTGCCAGAAGAAGAGAGAGAGCAAGATACTGAAAACCTATTTAAAGAAATAATCACTGAAAACTTCCCACATCTGGTAAAAGAAATAGACTTACAAGTCGAGGAAGCACACAGAACCCCAAATAAAAGGAATCCAAAGAGGACCACACCAAGACACATCATAATTAAAATACCAAGAACAAAAGACAAAGAGAGAATATTAAAAGCAGCAAGAGAAAAACAGTTCATTACCTACAAGGGAGCACCCATACGACTGTCAGCTGATTTCTCAACAGAAACGATGCAGGCCAGACAGGAGTGGCAAGAAATATTCAACGTGATGAACAGCAAGAACCTACAACCAAGAATAATCTATCCAGCAAAGCTATCATTCAGAATTGAAGGTCAGATAAAGAGCTTCACAGAGAAGAAAAAGCTAAAGGAGTTTATAACTCCAAACCTATATTATATGAAATGCTGAAAGGTACTCTTTTAGAAGAGGAAGAAGAAAAAGGTAAAAGCCAAAAAATTATGAACAACAAATACATATCTATCAACAAGTGAATCTACAAATTAAGTGAATTGAAAATTTGATCAACAGAATAAACTGATGAATATAATAGAATCAGGAGCACAGAAAGGGAATAGACTGATAATTCTCAGGAGGACAAAAATCATAAAGCATCAAACAGACTGTGAAATTAAAGCAGAAAGATTAAAGTTAGGTGAGTTAGATAAGTGATCAATCAAAGGACTTGTATGCATGCATATAAGCATAACCAATGATCACAGACACTGGGGGGTCGCGGTATGCCTGGGAGGGAGGGGGGCAATGGGCAGATATGTATAAAAAATTAATAAAAATTAAAAATAAATACATAAATAAATCTGATGAACAAAATAAACTGGTGAATATAATAGAATCAGGAGCATAGAAAGGGAGTGGACTGACAATTCTTGGGGGAAAGGTATATGGGAGGTGCAGGAAGAGACTGGACAAAAATTGTACACCTGGAAGAAGAAAATGGCAGTGAAGTAGACGGATGCATCTGGAGCTTTGTCGCTGGGCAGAGGGAGAGAGAGTGGCTGAGAGTCGCACGGGGAGTGTTTGTTGGCAAGTTAAGAGTCAGTTATCCTCCAGGAGAAGGTGGGGAACTGCTGGACGGGGCTCCGCCGGCCAGGCAGCCCCAGTGCCAGGGGGGTTTTGTCCGCCGGAGCCACCAGCGCGAATGAGGAGACCACGCCAACTTACAGAGGGAGGTGGATGTCTGCGGCGGTCTGAAGCCGGCGGCTGGGCCACCCATCGAGCAGCCGGGGACCCAGGGACCCAGAACTCCGCTCTCCAATCGGCACAGACACGCGGAGGAATCAGAGATCCACAGAGCACACAGAAAAGTCACATTTTGCCTAAGATAAGAGGGAGGTGGATGTCTGCGGAGGTCTGAAAGCTGCAGCTGGCGGAGGCACCAACCGAACAGCCGGGGACCCAGAGCACAGCTCTCCAGGAGGTGCGGACGTGTGGGCGGTGGATTCGGAGATCCACAGGGCGCACGGAAAGGTCGAATTTCGCCTGGGTTAGGGTGAGGTCTCCTACCCCTGCAAAACAGAGACACGCACGCTGTGCGAGCCGCGCTGCGGGAAAGCTGCCTCTGGAGAGGTCCATGGAGGTGGGCAGGGT
The DNA here is from genome assembly GCA_011751065.1 of Lasiurus cinereus. NCBI lineage: Eukaryota > Metazoa > Chordata > Mammalia > Chiroptera > Vespertilionidae > Lasiurus > Lasiurus cinereus. The sequence continues at coordinate 730,572 of JAAGEH010000367.1, forward strand.
GTGATCTCTGAGTGTGGAGGCAGACACTCCGAGCTGTTGACAGAGGGGAGCTCTGGAAAACAACTCGTTTTTTTCTGGGGCAGAGGGACAGCCTGGGAGTTATTACAGTGTCCCAGCTGCACAATCCCCAAAAACTGGCTTTGAGAACCACAGAGTAGCAGGATCTGAGCACAGCCTAGAGAGGTCCTGTGCTTTATCTCAGAGATCAATTCCGAAACACTGCCAACCAGTGGATGACACACAAATTGACTCTAGCATAACCAAAAAAGAATAAAGAGATTAAAATACCAACAGGGGAACACAGGGAACTGCAATGCCTTCCCTACTTGGAAACAGGAGTGCCAAGCAGAATAATAGTGGAAGTGAATGACCATTCTATTTTTTTTTCCTTTTTTCTTTTTTTTTAAATTTTTGTTTTTATTTTTCATTTTTACATATTTTAATTAAAAGACTATTTTTTTCTTTCCGCCTCAATTGATTTTACCTTTTTAATTATTACATTTTTGTTTTAAACTAGTATTATTAATTAGTACTAGTACTTTACCTTTTTGGAAAAAAAACAAGTGTCATTTTGTTTTCTCTTTATTTTATTTCGGGATTAGAGTTCTACATTCTATTTTCATCTTTCCTTTAGCATAATTTTACTCCAACTCAACTCTACCTTTATGCCAACACTTTCCTCCTAACTTTCCCCATTGTGTTGTCTTGTTTCTCTTTCCCTTTTTCAACTTTAGATTCCCCCTATTCTTTCTCTTTACCTGGTTAAAATTTCATCCCATTAATTATATATCTAATTTCAAGTCCCCTACTACAAGTCCATACAAACCTCTCTCTTCTTATCTTCACTACCCAAAAAGTTGTTTTTTCTCTATGTCCTTTTTTTGCTATTTGCCTGAAAAGTGATTATATAGATTTTTTGAAATTTTTGGTGAGATTGTTTTAGTTTATTCTACTTGTTTTTTGGGGTTTTTTTGCTTTTTGCTTGCTTTGTTTTTTACCTCTCTTTTCCCTCACCTACCTCAATACCAGTTGCTATTTGCAGTTTGTATTAATCTCTAGGTACTGGTTGCTGGCCTTTATTGGGATTAGTGACTATTCTATTGGAGTTTTCTCCTGACATCTATAGTTTGTTCCCCTTTTCTCTCTTATACACTTTCTTTTCTCTCTGACTTATTTCTCTTCCGCTTTTCTTCTCCTTCTTCTCTTTTTTATTTTCTTATTTTATTTTATTTTTTGTTTACTTATTTATTTATTTATTTATTTATTTATTTATTTATTTATTTTCTCGTTCTTCCAATTTGATTTTGGCATTTCTTTCTTTTCTTTTTTCATCATTTTCCTCTTCTTCTTTCTCTACTTACCCCTAATTTGTCTTTCATTAGTGGTCATCTTACCTGTGATTATTAACATCTTGAATACATTTCTACTCTGTGCCTTGTGTGCTGTACCTGGTCGTGTTGAGGTTTGTGCCTTTCAATCAACGTAGGAGAGAGAACTACATAACCAGACACCCGGAGAAGAAAGACCATGGGCAGAAAAAGAAACAGCCCACATAAGACAGAAAGGCAGATTTCACCAGAAAAGGAAGTAAACAAAATAGAAGCAGAAATAAGCCTGCCAGAGAAAGAGTTCAGAGAAATGATCATAAGGTGGAAGAAAAGAATGGAAGACAAATTTGACAATCTGAATAAGACCCAAGAGGAGATGAAGAAGCAGAAAGAAGAAATGCAGAAGAACCTAGTGGAGGTGCAGAATAAACAAGAAGAAATGAAAAATGACATCACTGCTATAAAGAACTCAACAGAAAGCATCAAAAGTAGACTAGAAGAAGCAGAGGACCGCATCAGTGAGCTAGAATACACGGTAAGAAAAAATACCCAACTACAGCAGCTTCTAAAAAAAAAGTTAAAAAGCAAGAGGAGAGCCTAAGGGAACTTTGGGATAATATGAAACAAAACAACATCTGCATAATTGGGGTTCCAGAAAGAGTGGAAACTGAACAAGGATTAGAGAACATGTTTGAAGAAATAATGACAGAAAATTTCCTCAATATAGAAAAGAAAAAAACCAAACAAATCCAAGAAGCTCACAGAGTCCCAAGCAAAATGAACCCCAACAAACCGACACCAAAGCACATTATAATTAAATTGGCAAACACCAACGACAAAGTAAGAACCTTAAAAGCAGCCAGAGAGAAACAGAAAGTTACCTACAAAGGAACCCCCATAAGACTAGCTACTGACTTCTCAACAGAAACTCATCAGGCCAGAAGGGAATGGAATGAAATATACAAAGTCATGCAAAGGAAGGGTCTGAAACCAAGAATACTGTACCCTGCAAGACTCTCAATCAAAATTGAAGGTGAAATCAAAAGCTTCACAGACAAAAAAGGACTAAGGGAATATATTACCACCAAACCAGCAATGCAAGAAATGTTAAAAAGAAAAAGGAAGTGAAGAAGGAGCTCGGGGGTAAGGACTAAAAATGGCAACAGATAAGTACTTATCAATAATAACTTTAAATGTAAACAGATTAAATGCTCCAATCAAAAGACATAGGGTAACCGATTGGACAAGAAAACATGATCCATATATCTGCTGTCTGCAAGAAACCCACCTCAGGAAAAGAGATGCACACAGATTGAGGGTGAAGGGATGGAACATGGTATTTCAGGCAAATGGAAATGAAAAAAAAGCTGGGGTTGCAATACTTATATCTGACAAATTAGATCTCAAAGTGAAGGACATAACAAGAGATAAAGAAGGCCACTTCATAATATTAAAGGGAACAATCCAACAAGAAGAAATAACTCTGGTAAACATATATGCACCCAATATGGGAGCACCTAAATACATAAAAAAAACTCTTGGAGGATATTAAGGGAGAGATTGACAGCAATACAATCATAGTAGGAGACTTTAATACCCCACTGTCACCATTGGACAAATCCTCTAAACAAAAAAATCAGCAAAGAAACATCAATCCTAAATGACTCACTAGACCAGATGGAATTAATTGACATCTTCAGAACATTACACCCCCAAGGCCACAGAATATACATTCTTCTCCAGTGCACATGGGTCATTTTCAAAGATAGATCATATGTTGGGTCCTAAGAAAAGTCTCTTCAAATTCAAGAAGATAGAAATCATATCAAGCATTTTCTCAGACCACAATGGCATAAAACTGGAAATCAACTATAATAAAAACAATAGAAAGAAATCAAACACATGGAGACTAAACAGCATGATATTAAACAACTACTGGGTAACCAGAGAGATCAAGGAAGAAATAAAAATATCATGGCAAAAAATGACAATGACAACACAACAATACAAAATTTATGGGACACAGTGAAAGCAGTCTTGAGAGCGAAGTTCATAGTCCTACAAGCCTACTGCAAAAAACAGGAAATAATGCTAATAAATTACCTAAATCTACAACTCAAAGAGCTAGAACGAGAGCAACAAGAAAAACCCAGTGTACTCAGAAGGAAGGAAATAGTGAAGATCAGAGCGGAGATAAACAACTTGGAGACCAAAGAAACAATTCAAAAGATCAACAAAACAAAGAGCTGGTTTTTGAAAGGATAAACAAGATTGATGGATCTCTAGCCAGGCTCACCAAGAAGCAAAGAGAGAAGACCCAAATAAACAAAATCAGAAATGAAAGAGGAGAAATAATAACAGACCCTGTGGAAATACAAAGGATTGTTAAAAAATACTATGAAGAACTCTATTCCAACAAATTGGACAACCTGCAAGAAATGGACATGTTCCTAGAAAAATATAACCTCCCAAAACTCAATGAGGAGGAAGCCAA